>APFE030195271.1:2269-23990 GCA_000404065.3 Pinus taeda | reverse complement strand
AAAAAAGAAGAAATTTAAAATGGTCGGCTTCCATTCCCTAAACATCTCTCAACCCTATTTATTCAAGTCCAATGAGATCTGTCCTACACAACTACTAATCTATCCTCATGATGAGCCATGGTGGATGGCTCGAAACGTCGATGCAAACAATCATGGATGCAAGAACTTTGAAAGAAAACTACGCACAATATTAAGTCTATCACACAAATATTTATAGCGTTGAATGTCTATGAACTAGTTTATGCTTAACATGTTAACATAAGTACTACTAACTGACATATACATAATCAAAATAAACAATAAATAGATGCTCGCTACTACTCATGAGAGGAATCCACCGAGGTTGGGTCCTTAGTGCTAGAACTTCGTAATTATGATTGAGGAAGGCACAATATTTCCTTCTCAATATGACCAAGACAAACATTATGCTACTCTATTTGAAATTGGACAAGTTGAAATTATTTTTGAATTTTTTGGAAATGAGGTTCATACTTAATAGAACCTACAAAAATTCATAATACCTCAGGCCACAATAATCTTCATCATCTAGTAAAAGTGCACGATATATTTATACTCAGTGAGCCTACCTTGGGTATGTCATGAATCACGAACTAGTAAATGCCAATACTCATGCTACAGTTCACTCTCGGTATGTTGGTTGAGCTCTGCCTCTGAGGATGAAATAAACTACTTTACCTGAGCAGGAATATGTGTATTATAAGGTTGGTCCACTACATTGATAACCTGGAAATTTGACTTTCTACAACTTCATCTCAGTCACTGCAATGAGGAGTGGCTTCATCCACCTCTATTCCTAGCCTTTCGACTATGACCCCAACCCCCAATTCCCTACATACTAGAAGAGGTTCATGCCATATCAATTAACCACAAAACCCACACAGTAGACCCTTCCACAAAAACCATCTAAGCCACAATCCAAGAAAAGACCAGCGGTGTGTGAGCTGAGTGGAACATGCAACTAATAAGACCTGAAACATATTGAGAGGAAAAGATTAAGAAGTGAATTACATTAGGCCCGAACCATACAAAAACATAACAGGTTGAGATGGCCAACCACCATTTCAACCTGTTTCTAATCACCAAAACCTCATGCTCAGAGAGGTCACTTGACACGTAGAAACCAAGAATAGTCGAAATCCTTAGAAGGGAGGTTCTACACACCAATACCTCAAGCGAATTCCCATAGATAAACACACCAAAACCATAAAATACCACAGATGATGAAATAGAAGATACTTTCATGTTCCAGTCCATCAAATCAAAAAAAAAACCATTTCCATTGGGCAAAAGTTCCTTCCATAAAAGACAACTAACCCAAATTATTCCATACATTCCCATTCGAAGCAATAAAATACCATATAAAATGTACACTAGCATAGAAACAATAAACACAATATAAAATTAGCCACACAAACATGCTTTCTTTTGGAGAAACTAATTCCAGTTCGCTCAGTAAGAAAATTGCGAGAGGGGTTGACTACCTCGCAATCAATAGACAAAAATAGAGTTTTCCACGGGCAAGTAGGGGAGAAAAGAAACATTACATACCCGACTACCAACACCATTAAAGTGATGCTCGTGTTCTCCCGTGAACATAACCTTGCTACCAAACTCACTACGAGAGAACAAAGACCAAGACACCTCTCTTAATGCCTAAAACCAATCTAAAGCACAAAGAAAATGCATAAATTAGGTTACACACCCTCACCACCTAGAGATTATGAGCCTTCTATCGTGGCTCTCCGACTTAAAATCACCCATGCTATATGTAATACTTAATGGAACCTGTAAAATTCATAATATATCGGGCCACAATACTCTTCATCATCAAGTAAATGTGCATGATTTATTTATACTCAGTTATGCCAATCCTCAACCTACACTTCACTCTTAGCCCATTGATTGAGATCTACGCCCGAGGAAAAAATCAACTATTTTACCTGAGCAGGAGTACCTGCATTATCAGCTTGGTTCACTACATTGATAATTTGGGCATTTGGGTTTCTATCAATCCATATCAGTGGGTTGTGACAAGGAGAAGCCTCATCCACCTCTATTAATAGCCTTTCGACTGTAACCCTGACCTGCAATTCTAGATGGACCAGCGACCAAAGGAGGTCATGCCATATCTATCAATCACCAATCCAGCACAATATACCCTTCCACCCAAACCATCGAATCCATACTCCAGGAAAATACCATTTTATGCCATGGTTCAAATTTTTAATAACCTCAATCACCATGTTAGAGTCTCCTTCCATCACCAACTTTCTGAACCCTTCTCTTCTTGCAATGAGGAGTCTGTGTTTGATCTCATTGAATTCATCCTCATTATTACTTGCGAAACCACAATTAGCTGGATAAATATGAAGAACCCGACTCTAGGGATCTCGAAAAAGGTCTACAAAAGTCACACTGCCACGGTTTCCTTTGGAGGACCCATCAAAATTGACCTTGAGGAAACCGCCAAGAGGGGCATAGAATTTTGAGGTAGAGGATCTGGGAGAAATTAAGAGATTCCAAGGAGATGTAGTGAGAATTTAAGTTGCAATACCCAAAGTAGTTAGGATCCTAGCTTCATGAGGCATAACCTGCTAATAGTCAGGGTTCCACTCCTCATCTACAATTGCTTTTCTTATATTTTGGATAACTACATCCCATATTTCTGACTAAGAGAGGAGTCGGTGTTTAAAAACCCTTTGATTCCTTTCTTTCCACAACACTCAGAGGAGGAAACCTATGGAAATTTTCCAATATCTATTCAAAATAGGGTTGGAGAAGATGACATTCCTACTCATTTCAATAAAGGAATTCATGCTAGTAATGTCTCAATCTATATGTCCAAAACATTGTTCCATATTTCACCATATTTGGCTCAAAAAGGGGCATAGGTTTATAATATGTTCCATGTCTTCATTATTAGATTCACACATACCACATATTGAAGTTCCCTAGACACCTCTTTATTGGAGTTGGTCCCAATTCAGAATTCTCGTCAACACACCGACCAAAGGAAATATGATACTTTGAATGAGAATTGACGTGTCCAAATTTTCCTCCATATGGGGTTACCATGATCTTGAGGTTCTTATGTGGCTAAAGTGTAGGCTTCCTTAATAACAAAAATTCCTTTGGTTGTGTAACCCCACTTGAGAATATCAAGGCCTTCAAGGGTGGCAAACTTTCTCGATTTAAGTTTACTATCCAGCAAAGGCCATTGATTTGAATTTGGGGGATTAGACCAACCCTGCTTATCTTTTTATTGCCTCCACATTGTGTTCAAGGATGGTTACCAGTATTGCTCCACCATTATGCAGTTTTAGCTATGTGTATAAAGAAGGATATATACTAAATCCTATTGGGTAAAGACATTTTCTCTTTGTTGCGAGGAGTCCTGTGAAAAAAGAGGTCATGCTCCATCCTAGATTTCCCAAAAGTTATGAGCGCATATAAGATCTCCATTTTTCAAGCCTAAGTAACACATTAAGGAACCTTTGAGGGTATTTTGGAATCTTTATAAATCTTATATCAAGGAGGTAATTTTATATTTTATTGTCCATATGGTCTTCCATAGATTCAGTCCACCCTATATCCATCTCCACCAAAGTTTCACACGCACAACTTGATTAAGAATATATGGATCTCCGGGATAAAGACTCCTTGTAGTCTTGGGTTTAGTGATATTTAGCAAGGAGAGAAGAGCACTTTTTTTTCCCTCTTGGACCCCTCTCAATAGAAATTGCTTAAATATATCCACCATGATAGTGCATTAGGATTTAGTATGCACCAGACTTGATAACTAGTAGATTCACATAGATTGGATCACTGCCTTAAGAAGAACCACCTAGCCCACAATATTTAGAGCTTGAAATGACCATGTGTGAAGTATGAATTGAATTTGATCCAGAAGGTATTTCGAGGATGAAGTTCTAAGAGAGTTCAACACGAGTGGAATACCTAAGTATTTGGAGGGTAAGGATCCTATACTAAACCCCAGGATCTAGGCAAGAAAAGTCTAGGTAGGGACCTAGAGTATTAAGAAAAAATATACTAGATTTTTCATTGTTGATCAAGGTACCAGAGGCATCCACGAAATCATGGAGAATGGATTTTATTTCTTTGGCTTCTCGAAGAGGGACATGGCAGAAAAGAATAATGTCATCAACAAATTGTTACACTAAAGTTGAATGTTATGAAGAGAATCTGACTAAAGATCAGATTTAATATAATGACCCATGACTTTCGTGTCTACAATGAAAATGAAGTGAGAGAGAGGATAACCTTAAAGAAAAACTTTGGAGGGGTTAAAGGGGTGCGAAGGGGATCCATTGATTAAGATAAAATACGCATGTGAAGGGATGAGTGAGGAAACCCAAGCTATCAACTAAGACTCAAGACCAAAGCCTTTTAGAATGTTTAAAAGGAAGGGCCAACTAAGACTATAATAATCTTTAGAGAGGTCTAGGTTGATGAACATGCCTCTAGATTAGAGGTTCTTGAGGGATTGAACCACTTCTTGAGATGTTATGATGCCATCTAGGATTTGGTGACCTTCAACAAAACCAGTTTTCTCCAAGGATATCAGAAAAGGAAAAAAAGTTTTCAGTCTATTCAGCATGATCATGGAGATAATTCTATAGAAAATGTTACATAATGCAATGGGCCTGAAACTGTAGGGCTCCTCAGACTCAATGGATTTTGGAATTACAACAATTAAAGTGGGTTTAAGTGATGGATTTACCTTTTGATATCAATGAGGTTCCTCCACTACCTATAGGGTATCTTAGCCAATGAAATTATAGGTTTCCTTAAATAACTTTGTTGTAAAGCCATTTGGTCCAGGGTCTTTGTTCCTAGCCATCTCTTTGACCACTTCATGAAGTTCTTCCATAGTGATAGCTTGCATGAGTTCTAGGTTTGGTCCCTACTCACTAGATGAGGGATCTCTCTAGAAATTCAGTAGATAACTATAGATCTATCTTAGTCAGGTTTAGAGAGGAGAGTGTGGAAATGGCCCACCAAGAGGTTTTCCATTTCATCATGGTGAACTAGACGATTCCCCATGGGTTGTGTGAATGAGAAGTTCTTGTTGTGTTGGCGATGTTGAATCATATATTTATGGATGAAGCACGTGGTTCTTCTACTTCTCCAAGCCATTGGATAGGGTATTTTTTCCCCGAGATGATTTCCTCCTCCTTTCTTCTTTCTTCTAGCTGGGTTAGAATCATACCCTCTTCTATTGATAGGGGTCCAAATTGGCCATTTGTGATCATTCTTTGTTGAATGTTTCGAATTATCTCCTAGAGTTGGTATTTATCTTTCATGATATTCCCAAACTCCATTTTATTCCCTTGTTTTATATGTTCCTTAAGCTCCTTTAATCTGAGTTGGAAGGTATGCATATGATTCATGCCTTGCACTGAGAAATATTTCCACCCACTCTCGAACATGCCCTAGAAGGAGGGGTCTCGTAGTGAAAAGGACTCAAAATGGAAGGGGTGGGTTTTAGGAGTGAACTTCAGAGCCATTTCTAACTGGATTGGCCAGTGATCTGACCCCACACATGAAAGGATTGAATCTTTGAATAAGATATATCTACTTATAAGTCCTTGTCACACCAAGAATATGACAAGGTGTGACGTAACCTGATCATGAACCCCTCATTGTTTATTCCATGTCTCCAGGCCAATATTGGTGTGAATATCTACTAATTTTAGAGCAAAAATTAGGTCCTAGAAAGCCTACATCTATGACTCTCGATGTCTAATCCTGCTGTTTTTCCCATCTAGTGATGTAATTATATTAAATTCTCCCCCTATTATCCATAGATCATCTGAATATATATTCCTCAGCTTTGTTATGTTTTGAAGGAAACAAGCTTTCTCACCTAAAATGTGAGGACCATAGACAGTTGAGAGTAGTACCCAATCCCTAGTGCCAATATGTATGAAACGGGTCAAAATAATACGGGGCACACACACCCATTTATAAAAGAGAATTTTAGAGGGGTTCAAGAGAATTACCAATCGTATTGCACTTCCCCTAGAACCCTTTTCCACCACCTCAAACACCAACTACATACATCTAATGATTAATTGGAGTCATGCTTGAGACACATTAGTCTCTTAGATAACTATATATTAGGCTTTTCGTTCTTTAATATGTCTTCAAGTATCTTTGTTTTCCTAGACTGTTGAGGCTTCTTACATTCCAAGAGAGAAAAATCATTGAAATGGTTTTTTGAGTTGGTGGAATACTATCGAAAGCGACACCACCCTTGCTGAGTTGACCAACAAATCACCAACCATCTGTATTGACTCTTGTAGCTTCTTTCTGCACCATGTTTTGCCTCCTTCTTCCCGATTTCTACCCATTTGGGAGCATTGTGGATCAAGTCAGTCTAGCGGTTTTTGGCTTTGCTTTGCTTGATATTACTAGAATGCCTCCCGATACAATTTCCTTTGTTCCTTAGGTAGGAAACTCCCAACCAAATTCCACGATTCATTTAGCAGTGACTTCAACACTTATTCCTCTACACTAAAGTCTCCCTTTAATCCATCTATCTCCATATTGATATGATCCATGAAGGGTTCAGACACTTCCTTGTGAGCTGGTTTCTCTTGAGCTTTTCATTTCAACTTAGGGTTCATTTTGGTCAGAACCATAGCTTGAATCAGATTTCATCCATTGAGCTGCCTCATTTAAGATTTCCCCTATTTCATGTAGAACCCCAAATCTATTATGAGTGTCTTGATTATGTCATGGATGAGAAGCATGGCTTTCTTGAGGGGGCTCTGTGGATCGGTTTTTGTATGAAACATCTTGAAAACCATCATTTTCCTCCTTCAATTGTGTCATCTCCTTTAGCCCAATTGCTTCCACAACATCCATTTGACTTAGGGGACATGCCTTATACAAATGGCCATATTAATGACACCTTCTACAATGGAAGGCGATATTTTTTGTAATCAAGAGGTTGGTGCCAAACTGTGTCCTAGTATTTCAATTCAAAAAATTCATGAAGAGGTTCTTTGATATTCATATATAGATAGATTTGGTCATACGATGTGTATCTTCCCCAATGCATTGAATCAACCACTTTAATGTATCATCCTAAGGAATTGCCAATCCCTTCCAGGATTTCCAAATCTCAGATATCCGTTGGTAATGCAAAGATACAAAATAGTACCGTGGTGGCCATGAAATGTTCTCGATCTAAGTTATTATACTCTTCCCATAACCACATGAAGAGGCTTGCATTATAGTATAAATAAGGGCTATTCTAAAAAATTCTTTATTGATCCTCCAAACTAGTAAAGGTGACTGTAAAAAAACCCCTAGCACCCAATCTTAGGCCAATGTGGCCTTTCCTTTGTTATTTCGACTAAATTCACTTGATCAAATCCATGTCTCAAGGCCAAATGCCAATGAACTTCGAGTTTAGGGCATGGTATTTCATGAATTATTTGTAGTTCTACAATTTTTTGGATGGAATCACAAATCGTGGAATATTCGTTGCTTAGCAAAGGCATTACCCTCAAATTTGGGCTTGCCATGGGCTCCCATAACTATTCTATCATTAGGGTCGACGTCGGTAGGCCTTGCTGTAGAACCACTGTATTTATTGCTTGATTCTCTAGCTGTGATGGTATGGTAGGAGGGGATCTCTCCCCTTAGCGCGAAGATACTCATGTCATCTGTCATAACCGTTAGATTCAATGGAGATGCCAAGAAACCTTCACTTGTGACACGATTCAATCTTCAGAATCGTCTGTCTCAAACCCAACTCAAAATTTAGTATTAATTTTGAAAATAGTAATAATTTTAATGATATTTAGTAATAATAATAATAATTCAAAAGTAGTTATTAATGATGATGATGATGATGATGATGATTATTGTTATTATTATTATTATTATTATTATTAATTTATGATATCCCTTTGGTTTAAATTAATAAATTGATAAATACTATTAAACAATAAAGTTATGAATATTAATAAAAAATAATATCATTAAATATGGATATTATTAGAAATAAAAATAATAATTAATAATATTATAAAGAGATAATAAATTTTATTAATTATAATATTAATAATTTTAAAAAACATAAAAACAATATTTTTTATAATTTAATTATAAATAATTGATAATTGATAATAATGGGAAACATTCAGCATTAATTTAACCCTTTTTAGATTCACATATTAATAATACTTAATATATTAACATTCCTACTATTATTGATATTAAACATTATAGATAAATGATTTTAAATCAATTATTGATTAATTAATTAATACTACTTAATAAATTAATAAAATTGAATATGCTCAACCATGGTTGGATCTCATAAAACATGTTCAACCATGTTCAACCACGGTCAATCAAAGTCAACCATCATTTTCCATGATCAAAGATGTTCAACGATCATCTTCCATGCTCAAGAATACTCCACCATCATCAATCATGGTCTCAATGGTTAACCAATGTCTCTATAGTAAAAAATGATGAATGTTGGTTAATCATGCTTAAATATGGTCGACCATTTTCAATCTCTTTATGGCCAACCATAGTGAACCATGGTCAACCATGATCGACCATGGTCAATGACAGTCAATCATAGAAAACCATGGTCAACCATGGTTGAGTGAGGAATGTGACAAACAATGTCTCAATATGAAAATCAACCATGTTCAACCATGGTCCAACGTCGCGTTGTGACCAATATTGCCTCGATATAAAAATCAATCATGGTCAACCATGGTCCAACATCACATTGTCACAAGTGTAGTCTCAATATGGAAATCAAACATGGTCAAGCATATTTATTTTAGTGTTTATAATATTTATCATAAGGCTTATTTACCTTGGATTTATATCTTTTATCCATTGGTTTTATTATTCCCTTGGGTTTATAATATCAATCCCTTGGGTTTATTATTGTAAGGGTTCATATTTGTAGGGTTTAATTTTATTCCATTATGTTTATAGTCCCTTAGGATTAAGTATTAATCCATAGGGTTTATTATTCCCTTGGATTTACAATATCAATTAGGGTCAATCATGATCCAATGTTGTATCTAATAAATATCATCTAATCATGAGAATCTACTATGGTCAACCATGGTCCAATGTCTCATTGTGACAAATATTCTCTCTCTTTGAAAATAAATAATGTTTAAGAATGGATAACCATGATTTAACATCATGTTGAGTCGAAGACTGTATCAATATCTAAATCGACCACAATCAACCATGTTTATTTTGGTGTTTGTAATGTTTATCTTAGTCTTATATATCTTGGGTTTATAATATACTTCACTTAGGTTTGATATTATTCAACCATGGTCTACTGTGGGCAACCATGTTTATAAAATCAATCATGGCCAAGCATGGTTAATCATGATCAACCATTGTCTAACATAGCATTGTGACAAATATTGTCTTAGCATGAAAATCAAGCATTGTCTCAACCATGGTAGAATGCCACATTATTAAAAAGATTGTCTCAATATGATAATCATGGTAAACCTTGGTCAACCATTCTCAACCATGTTTTATAAAATGAAACATGGTCATCCGTGGCCAATCATGGACAACCATGGTTGAATGTTGCACTATGAAAAAGATTGTCTTGATATGAAAATCTACCATTGTTGAGCATGGTAAACCATGGTTCACCATCGCATTATGCCTAGAATTACCTTAATATGAAACTCAACCATGGTCAACCATGTTTATTTTAATTTCTATAACATTTTTTTTGGGGTTTATATATTTTTTCTTTATAATAATAGTCCCTCGGGTTTAATAGTATAACCTTGGGTTCATAATCCCCGTGGATTTTTGTATTATCTCCTAAGGTTTATTATTCTCTTACATTTATAATATCAATATCATAGGTTTATAATATTGATAATGGAAAACCATGGTGGGTCATAGCCAACCAGGGCCCACCATCATCAAATTTCACATTGTGACAAATATTGTCTCAATATGAAAATGAATTTAGGTCAACCATGGTCCAATGTCAATATTAGATCCCTATACTACTAATGTAACCCCTTATTTTTATTAGTATAACCCCCTTATTATATTGTTGTGCCCTTGTAGTCCTCGTATTGTTATTATTGTACACCATAGAAACCCACTATTGTTATTATTGTGCCCTTACATTATTTTTCTTATGTCGGCTCTCATTATATTATGACCCCTTAGAATCCTATATATAGAAAGGGTGTGTTGTCATTTGTCATCAAAGAATTGTTCATTTGTGTAATGTAAATGAGTTTTCCCCCTCGAAGAGGTTTATTTTGAAGGCGTTTATCTATATTTTCTATCTTTTTGTGAGCTAGTTTCATAACATTTGGTATCATAGGTTTGGATTCTACGATATCAATGCCTCAAACAAGTATCATGGAATCTCCGTTATAACTTTTTCACAATGAATTTTCAGAGGATAAAAAAGAAGAAATTATAAGAAATCGGTATGAACCTCTGGTCTGAATTTTAAATATTGTATCCCTATATTTTCGGAGATATAATCTGGGGAAGTTAGGGTTTTTTCAGGATCCCGAATTATATCTCAAACATGTGACGTCGAAAAAATCATCATAACTTTTCTTATGAGTACCATATTTAAATTTCGTAAGAAGTTACAGAGAGAGGACAACCTGTAGATTTGTTTGTATTAGTTTTGGGTCCGAAGGTCAAAACAGTGACACGCGGAACTTCATGCAAGTTCGTTCTTCAGAAAAGGTATATAATCAAGTCATCTTGGGAGATTGTGGATAAATATTTCTTGGAGAATCCAATTTCGATCAGACTGGTGGCACTAAAAAGAGGTCCCAAAGAGTTACAACACATCATAATTTCAGAACTGGGAGATTTCAAATTACAAAGATACAACAGATTCGAGATCGAGCTCCTAAAAGAAAGAAAAAGAATGACTCGAATCAAGAAAATAGAAAAACCTAGTAATCACAATTGGATGGATGATTTGAATAATGCAATTTAAGATAAGATAAATAATTTTATCTATTCCATGGAAGTTGATATCGATGGTATGAAAGCGTAATGGAAGAAAGAAATGGAATATTTGGAGAAAGACATGGAAGGTTTGAAGGAAGGTAAGACAAAACTACCACAAGAAAGGCCTCCTAATTGCAAAAATGTAGTAGAGGAAACTCATGATGAGAAAAAAAGTAATGTTAATAATGATTTTGTAGAAAATAATGTTCGATTGAAGACCCATCATATTCCAAAGATTAATATTAGGAAGTTTGATGCCAAGGATATGGTAAATTGGATATTACAGATGGAGCAATATTTTGATCTACGTGAGGTGCAACTCTTACAAAAGGTATGTATTGGACCTTCATATTTAGAACCAGATCAAATTTTTTGGTATAAAGGGCTTTGTTCTCGTAAACCACTTGTTACATGGTGAATTTTCACAGAGGAAATTATAGCAGATTATGAGGATATAAAGAGAAACACCCTCTTTAGCCAATTGATAAATCTCAAACAAAAGTGTTCAATGGAAGACCCTATTGAGGAGTTTCAAAAATTGAATATAAGGGAAAATAATATTCCATAGAAGCAGAGGATTGATGTATCCATAGGGACTTTAAAGGATAACATTCAACATCATGTTCATCTTTGGGAACTTGATTCATTGGAGAAGGTGTTTAGGCTGGCAAGAAAAGTGGAAAGAAAAATTATGGAAACAAGGAAGTCTACCCATCAGAACTATAAAGATGGAAGTGTTGTTTCTCCTAATCTTCTAAAACCTACAAGGTTGACACCACAAACATTGGAACAAAAAAGAGCAAAAGGGCTTTATTACAACTGTGATAAAAAATACATTAAAGGTCATAAGTGTGCTCAGAAGAGATTATTTACATTGATTGTGGAGAGGAGGAAGAAAAGTATGAAGAAACATCAAAACAAGAGGATATACACCAACAACCAACCCGATAGAAAGAAGAAATGAATCCAACGATATCTTGCAAAGAGCTGGCAAGAATTACCACTCCTCAAACTCTCAAGATAGAAGGACATATCAAGAAGAAAAAGGTTTAAGAAGTGAAATATCACATCTAGGGAGAAGAAATGAATCTTACCATATGTTGTAATGCATTAGCCGGAATTACCACTCCTGAAACTATCAAGATAGACGGATATATCAAGAAGAAAAATGTTCAAGAAGTGAAACATCACAATGAGCATCAAGAAATGAATCTGACCATATCTTCTAATGCATTGGAAGAAATTAAAACTCCTGAAACTCTCAAGATAGAAGAACATATCAAGAAGAAGAAGATTCAAGCAGTGAAAGATCACATCGAGCTTCAACAACAAGTTCTCCAACATTTAAGGATAATGCCAGTTTGGTGCAGAATCGAATGAAGCAATAGGCAGATCAACATTGCAGTGAAAGAAGTTTTGATGTAGGTGATTGGGTATTTTTACAGCTACATATCAAGCAAGCTATTTATGAGAAAGAAATTTTGCCAATACTACATGCACTTAAGAAATGGTGAACTTACCTGACAGGAAGAAACTTCAAGGTAAAAATGGATCATGATAGTATTAAACACATTTTAGAACGAAGATTATCTTTAGGGGAACAGAAAAAATTGATCCCAAATATGTTGCATTATGCCTTAAAAAAGAAAAGAAGAATGTTGTTGCAAATTCATTCTCAAGAAAGGATGAGGATGTGGAAGCATTGTTTGGTGTTATTTCTATTATCCAACCAGATTGGATAAATGATGAAAGGGATGAATGGAAGAAGGATGAAGAAGTGTGGCCACTCATTCAAAAGTTGCAGAAGGTCCTAATTCAAACAATATTGCGAGAACTTGATGAGGAAGGAACATCATATTGGAACCTGGAGTTGTCAGAAAAAAAAGAAACCAACACCTACAAAATCGATCAATTTTAGAGTATATCCTCAAGTGGAAGAACTTACCCATTGAATATTCCACATGGGAGGACAAGAATTTTATACAGAAGCATCAAGAACTACTCAAGCCTTGAGGACAACTCTTTTTGAAGGAGAGGAGCATGTTAGGTCCCTATACTACTAGTGTAACCCCTTATTGTTATTAGTAAAACCCCCTTATTATATTTTTGTGCCAATGTAGTCCCCATATTCTTATTATTCTACCCCATAGAAAAACACTACTTTTATTATTGTGCCCATACATATTTATTGTTATGTCGGCTTAGATTATATTATGACCCCTTAGACTCCTATATATAGAAAGGAGGTCCTATCATTTGTATCATCAAAGAATTGTTCATTTGTGCAATGTAAAGGAGGTTGCCCCTCGAAGAGGCTTATTTTGAAGGTGTTTATCTATATTTTCTATCTTTTTGTGAGTTGGTTTTATAACAGTCACATTGTGAAAAAGGTTGTTTCCATATGAAAATCAATCATGGTCAACCATGGTCCAATGTCGCATTCTAACAAGGATTCTCTCCATATGGAAATCAACCATGGTAAATCATGATCAAACATGTTTATTCTAGGGTTTATAATATTTATCTTAGTGTTTATATACCTTGGGTTTATAAATTTTATCCCTTGGGTTTATTATTCCCTTGGGTTCATAATATCAATCCCTTAAGTTTATTGATATGAGGGCTCATATTCCTAGGGTTTAATATTACTCCCTTAGGTTTACAATCCCTTAGGTCTATAATATAAATCAGGGCCAACAATGGTCAATCATGTTCAACCATATTTTATATATTCAATCATGGTCAACCATGATCGAACGTGGAATTGTGACAAAGATTGTCTCAAAATGGAAAGAAGTCATTGTCTCAACCATGGTCCAATGTTGTATTATGGAAAATATTATCTTGATACGATAATTTTGGTCAACAATGGCTAACCATGGTCAACCATTTTTTATAAAATCAAATGTGGTCAACCATGGTCTAATGTCGTGTTGTAACAAATATCCTCTCAATATGAAAATCAATCATTGTCCAAACCATGGACCAACGTCACATTTTAACAAAGATTCTCTCATTATGATAATCATCGAGAACTATATTCAATCATGGCCAACATTGGTAAGCCATGGTCAACTATGTTTAATAGAATCAAACATGGTCATCCATGGTCAATCATGGTCAACTACGGTTGAACATCGCATTTTGACAAAGATTATAGTGATATGAAAATCAACCATGGTTGAGCATGGTCAACCATGGTCCAACGTCGAATTGTGAGAAGGATTGCCTCAATATGAAAATAAAACATTGACAACCATGGCCAGCTATGCTTATTTTAATGTTTATAATATTTTTTTTATGTTTTATAGACCTTGGTTTTATAATATTAGTTCCCTGGGTTTAATATGATTCCCTTGGGTTCATAAGCCCAAGGGGTTTTAGTATTAATCTATTTGGTTTATTTTTACCTTTGGTTTATAATACATATCACTTGATTTTATTATTCCCTTAACTTTATAATGTCAATCATGGTCAACCAGGGTTGATCATAGCCAACCAAGGTGAACCATGGTCAAATGTTATATTGTGACAAAGACTGTCACAATATGAAAATCAATCATGGTAAACCATGGTCCAATGTTGTATCGTGACAAAAATTGTCTCGATATGAAAATAAATCATGGACAATCATGGTGAACATGGTCTGACATCAGATTATGACAAATATTGTCTCCATATGGAAATCAACCATTGTCAACCATGTATATTTGAGGGTTTATAATATTTATCATAGGGTTTATATACCTTGGGTTTATACTTTTCATCCATTATTTTTATTGTTCCCTTGGGTTTATAAAATAAATCCCTTTGGTTTATTAATCTACGTGTTCATATTCCTAGAGTTTAATAGTATTCCCTTGGGTTCATAATCCCAATGGGTTATAGTATTAATCCCATGGATTTATCGTTCCCTTTTTTATAATATCAATCATGGTCAACCATGGTCAATCATAGCCAACCAACTTCAACCATGATCAAATGTCGCGTTCAGAAAAATATTGTCTCAATATGAAAATCTGCCATGGTTAACCATGGTCCAATGATGCATTCTGCCAAAGATTGCCTTGATATGAAAATCAGTCATTGTCAAGCATAGTCCACCATTGTCCAATGTCACATTGTGACAAGGATTGTCTTCATATGGAAATCAACCATGGGAAACCATGGTCAACCGTGTTTATTTTATAGTTTATAATATTTACCTTAGGTTTATCATTTTTATCCCTTGAGTTTATTACTCCAAGGGTTCATATTCCTCGGATTTAATATTATACCCTTAGCTTTATAATCCCTTGGGTTTATAATATAAGTCATTTTCAATCATGGTCAATCATGGTCTCCCGTGTTTTATAAATTCAATCAGTGTCAACCATGGTCGAAAGTCATATTGTGACAAAAATTGTCTTAAAATGAAAATCAATCATTGTCGCAATCATGGTCTAACGTTTCCTTTTGACAAATATTGTCCCAATAAGATAATCATGGTCAACCATGGATGAACGTCGGATTATGACAAAGATTGCCTCAATACGAAAATAAATCAATGTCTCAACCATGGTCTAATGTCGAATTATTACAAATATTGTCTTGATATGATAATCATGGTCAACCATGGTCAATTACAATGAACATTAGTCAACCATGGCCGACCATGTTTGATAAAATAAAACATGGTCATCCATGGTCAATCATGGTCAACCATGGTCGAATGTCACATTTTGACAAAGATTGTCTTGATATGAAAATTAACCATGGTTAAGCATGACAGGCTAGGAGGTAATTCCTCAAATGAATTGTGTTTTTGTGTTAAGGTTAATCATATTTATATACATGGAGGGAGAGACTCTTGGGTTTCATCTTTGTGTCTCTTCATACTCCAATTCCACTTATTTTCCACATACACTATTTCACATGGATTCACTTAATCCCAATGATTAGGTTTCAACATTCGCCCTGTTATCACTCAAGTTGTCCCTAGGCTCATGTAGGGAAACGGCCGAGGTAACCACAAACCAATGTTTGGACTACAGGTTCTAGCCCACCTGCAATCAGAGAGGGCTCTCTCTTAATGATTCAACTTTGTTGATGATTTTAGGCTAGCTTTTGGCTCTGGGGTTTTTGTTTGTGTTTGGATGGAAGGAAAATGCTTTCAGGCAGAGAGGCAAATCTATGAAGTGATAAGTTTCAAACCATTGGGCGTGGAGTCATGGGTCAGGATTATCAGTGCGTCTTCCTGGTCATAAGATAAATAATGAAGCAGGATAGCTGCTCATAACGCAATCTTTAGAATAAAAGGGTGAATGATATGTAATAAATGAGAGGCACTTAAGAATCTCTCATTTGACTTAATCAGAGGGAAAGATGATCTCTATCTAGGGGAAATGAAGAATCCCTGGATAACTGTCTTGGGTTAAGGAAAACATGAGCCATGTGGAATTCATATTTATGCTTAAACAGAAGAAAACATCAAGAAACAACAGAAATTGAGCATAGAGTGTATTTAAACAAATTCTAAACTAATCTTTCTTTCTGCTGTTTAAGAGCGTAATTCATGAATGAAAACAGAGGTAAGAAACACTTATTGAGTTATGCAACAGCACGGGAATTCCATAATCACTCTTCAACCAGTAAACACCGTGAACAATCCGTTCTCCAAGGCTCGTAAGCAGTCTTTGATTATAAAAACTTATCAGATATTACAGTGCGAGTCTCTCCCGGAGAAAAATTAGCTAGAGATAGCTTGTTGACTAATCAATCAACCAACCAACCAACCCCGTAATACAATGTTCAGGGCTGTCTTTATAGTGCAAATATCTCTTACTTACTTATTACAATTGACCTAAAACAGGTCTGCAAAAGATCTTTCTAAACCTAAACTTGTGCCAAAATTAAGTGCAAGTAAATATATATTGAAATTGTGTCAGAGGTAGCTGGATCAAAAAGAGTGCAATGTGGCCCTTAGAGCCTCGATGCAGTACTACTGGAATAACTGTGCTTTGGGATCTATAGTTCTGTTCAGGTGCGAGTTAAATGTGTAATCACCATGATTTGAGAGTTTTGAGTGGCCTCGCCCTCTTTCTTGACTTTGCTAGAAGGTATTTAATTTTCTCCTGATTTGGGCCGCTGTTAAGATCTTCGTTGATACTCTTTGCCGCTTCAGTGATGGTCTCCATCGCTTGTTGATACTCTTTGATGTGCTTTTTCCCTGTTGATTTGATCTAATACTCTTTAATCTCTGTCTCTGGTCTCTTCCTCTCTTCAAATCGGTTCAATTTGGCAAAATCAAGCAATTTCGGGCCTTTTCGGTGCAAAACGGGCCAAGGAATCAAAATATTCCCTAAAGATTCCCCGAAACGGCCTATTTCCCATAGCGATGCGCGATTAGCGGGAAGCGCTAATCGCGGATCGAAAACTGCCTCCGTTTCTCATTCTGGAGCTCCGAAGCATGATTTTTCCTCTTGCGCGAATTTTCAGTTTTCTGGCTGCTGACGTCAGCATGACGTCAGCAGTACGGCGGATGACGTCAGCATGCTGACGTCAATAGTGGGTCTTTGGGTACGGATGTAACGTCAGCATGCTGACATCACCAAGGTGACGTGGCAGTACGACGTGGTGGCGTGGCAGTGTGACGTGGACCGGGCGCAGGCAGGGCGAGGTGACATGGAGGCGACCTGGCAGGATGAGGTGGCGCTCCTGTTATGTGAGGGGAGGGTGGTTTTCTCTATGCGTTGGACTGCCTTTGGTACCGAGGTGGTTTTTGTTAGGGGCGGCCCGATGAAATGGGAGGCCACTACCTGTCCCGGTGTAAGACGGGAAAACCGTCGGACATCGGGCGGTAACATACCACCATAATCGGGCGCGATGCGATCAAGGACCATCGGATCTGGGGGCGGCGATCTGACGATGGACAGGAAAGGGAGATGCGTGGGGTTTAGAAAAGGTGCACGCGTGTTAAAAACTTAATTTTCCACGGCGTTGTGGGTTTTAACTTTAGAAAACGGGTTAAACTGGTGTTGGCGCATTGAAAACTTTATTAACTAAACATTAATAGTTTCCAAAGGAGAGTGCGCGAGGGGGTCTATTAGCATTGGAAGGGTTTTCTTAGTGTTAGGAAGGGGTCCATACACTTGGGAGTGAAAATTTTTCAGAGGGAGGGTTCTTACTAAAGTCCAGGTGACTTAGTAATTCCCAGTGAAGTAATTATGGCTATATTTCAACCAGGGAGAGGGGATATTTACATAAGGGGATTATCTACATAGTTTTAGTATGGGGACATGGAAAATATAAGGAGTTAAATAATAATGTCACTAGTTAATATGGAGATGACAAGAAAGCGCTAAGTTTCAGAAATCTTAGGCTTGAAAAGGGGAGATAGAACCTTATAGAGAGAGTATGGATTTTCTTTGAGTGAAGCAAATCTTCATCCAAGCTAATGACATGAAAATGATGAAACTAAGAGGTATCAAGCATATCTTGACCTCTTTTGGGCAAATTAGTTAATGATTTGGGGGAGATGGAGGAAGGGAGTTAGTTATGCCTGTTTGGAGTTTTTTCACATAGAACTGCCTGGTGGTTGTGTCCTGAGTAGAGATGACACCCTGAAAACATGGAACTGATCAACAATCAAGATTCTGCAACCTAAAAACTACCTACCCTGCCTACTTACCTAACATTTTTTCTTCTTTTGGTTTGGGTGCACTTAGACTTGCAGACCCATCATTTCAATTTTTTCTTTTTATACTTTCCTATCTACAAACTACCCTTTTTTCTTCCAAGGCCCCAAATTAAGCAGTTGGGCTCCTTTGATTCTCTACCTATCTAAGAATTTACCAAGATTAAGCTGTTTGGATAGATTTTCATCCTCTATATTCTAAAACAGGAAATTGAAGCCTAGGGAGACCAAGATTAAGCTGTTTGGACCTCCCTTTAGCTGAAAATTGTACAAAACTGGATAATTTCTCAAAATTTGGAAAGCAGTTTGATGAACTCTTAGTAGCCTTCTTTGCTTGGTGACTGTTTAGCAAATATGGAGCATTGCAGCATGCAAATTATGACATATTTGGTCTGTAAAATGTCAATCATGAAATATGAGTAACCTGCTGCAGCAGGAGGCTAACAGTGGCTCCACTTGGGGATGGCTTTTTCTTGTGAGAAGCCAAGAACAGCAGGTCAGATTGCCTTGTTTCTTCTGTTATTGCTCTGCTTGGAACTTCTTCGTTCTGATTGTTGGATTGATTTGAAATTTTGGATTGGGAACACCTCTTTCCTTCACTTGTGCTACTGTTAAGCTGCAAAGCACTGCCTGCTTTCTTCTGCGTGCTTTAGCATCATTGATTCTTACAAAAAATCAACACACTGGTATATACAAATATTCTATGTACAGAATAAAACACCGCTTGCTCTTTTCAATCAAAAGGATCATTGTAGTGCTTTAGCATTCGGCCATTGACATGGCCTTCTTCAGCTGTGCTGCCATTTGGAGATTTGAGAAAATAGGTATTATTGCCTTTCACAGCGCTGATAATGTACGGACCTTTCCATAGAAAATCGAATTTTGCGTGTTTTCCCTTGTCTTCTCTTCGTGAATCCCATCTTATAACTTTGCTTCCCACCCAGAAATCCTCTGCTTTGGCCTTCTTATCAAACATTTTTTTGAGTTTTTCTTGCAGTATTTGAGCTTTGTCGAAGACTTGTTCTCTGGTTTGCTGAAGATGAATGGTTTGATTAACTCTTCTCTGCATGTCATTCGGTTCAGCCTGAATTTCTTGCAACAATTTAATAGTATGAATGCCCAGAGATGAAGGGAACTTGGGTTCCATGCCATATACAAGTTCATAAGGGCTCATCCCAATGGTTTTCTTGGTGGAAAGTCTATCTGCCCACAGAGCATTTGTGAGCTTCCTATGCCAGTTCGTTTTTTTTTCCTCCAGCAATTTCTTTATGATATTGATGAGGCTTTTGTTGGAAGACTCGGCCAAGCCATTGCCTTGAGGGTAGTAAGTTGTGGAGTGGCCTAAGGTGATGTGGTATTTATGGAAAAAGTTGATCATTATTTTGGATTTGAAAGCAGCAGCGTTGTCAGTGATAATTTTCTCAGGGCAGCCGAATCTAGAAAGGATATTGCTCTCAAGGAATTGGATAATGGTGGAGTCATTGGCTTGCCTGCATGGGATGGCTTCAATCCACTTAGTGAAATAATCGGTGGCTGTTCAAATCCATTTGTGTTGGCCTGAGGAAGAGGTATGAATTTCTCCAATGAAGTCGAGACCCCATTGTTGAAAGGTTTCTCGGTTGAAATGGGCTTAAGGGGAAAGGCAATAGTTTTCTTTTCCCTTCAAAGGTTTGGCATTTGTGGCATGAGATAGCGAACTTCTTTACATCTGCAAATAGAGAGGGCTAGTAATAACCAGCCCGTAAGATCTTGTCAGCCGTGGACTTCCAATATAAGTGTCCTCCACAGTCCCCTGCATGGAATTCTTTCATGATGTTATTAGTTTCATTTATAGTCAAACAATTAAGCAAAATACCTTCATGATTTTTCCAAAACAAAGCACCCTCTATGACACAAAATTTTGATGATTTCATCCTTAAAAATCTTTTCTTGGTTCTGGACAATCCCGAGGGAGCACACAGGTTTAACAATACAAAGAAAATATCAGCATACCATGGGGATTGCATGAAGGTTTCACTGATCTGTGGAGTTGCCAGCTCCGGTTCATTGTCCAGTTGATTAATGTCTAAGGCTTGGAAGTTTGTTTCGGACATTAGTTTGGCTAAACCTTGTCCTTTTATCAGCTTGGTAGGTTTTATTTCAATGTTGTATTCAAGGATGTTGGCAATCCACTTGCCTCTTTTTCCTTCTAGTCCCTCTTTGAGTTAATATATCCTTTACAACAGCGTTAGGGACGTAGGCAATCACGTGGGAGTATAAGATGTAAATTCTGAAATCTTTGATGGCTTTGACCAGGGCATAAGCCTGCTTTTCCATAATCTGATATTTCAAGGGTGCATCTCTCAAAGCTCGGGTGAAGAAAGCAATTGGCTTTTCATTACCTTGATCATCTTTTTGCAAAAGGACAGCGGCTATAGTGTGCTCAGATGCAAAGGAAAAAATGATAAAGTCTTTGTCGAATTGAGGACTGGTGAGGACAGGCGTTTGAGTCAACGCAGTTTTTATACTCTCAAAAGCCTGCTTGGTTTCAAGAGACCATTTTACCTTGGCATCCTTCTTCAACATGTTGCTCAATAGCCTTATTAGCTCAGCTAGGTTTGGGATAAATCTCGTTAGGAAATTGATCTTTCCAAGGAATGCTTGCAGTTCTTTTATGTTTCTTGGATAGGGGATTTGGAGGATAGCTTGAATTCTTTCAAGATCAATTCTAATCCCATCTTTTGATATGATATGGCCTAGAATCTTACCTTCCTCAAGGGCAAACATGGACTTCTTAGGATTCAAGGAAATGCCATATTTCCCGCATGTCATGAAAATTTTCCTTAAGTGCTTAAGGTGCTCTTGGTCAGATTTGGAGAATGGGGTTAGATCATCAAGGTAAACAACAAGGAAATCATGTATCTCCTTGGCAAATGCAATATCCATTGCCCTTTGAAAGGTAGCACCAGCATTTTTCAGCCTGAAAGGCATTTTAACGTACTTAAATGT
>APFE030195264.1:41007-83113 GCA_000404065.3 Pinus taeda | reverse complement strand
CATAAGCCATTTCTTACGTTATTATCATTATTTTAACGTATTTCAATAATAGAAAGGGGACCTTGGAGCAGGGCCATTGCGACATGCGATGGTGACTTATAAGCGAACCCAAAAGAAGAATAGGGAGGATTTAAGGACTTTTGAAGTCTGATACATTGAGATTTGGTAGACTTTCTCTGTTAAAACACATTTTCACTGTAAAAACAAAGCACGATTGTTTCAGGAGTTGCAGAGGCCCGAGGCACTCTTCTGTTACAGAATCAATGGCCACCTCCTCTCTATGCGTTAAGAAATGATTGTATAACGCTGGCACAGGGATTCAAAGCATACAAAGGCTGGGGAGACCGAGAGACGGGAACCTGAAACGAACAGGCATCATTGGCTTTAAAGCCATAGACAAAGAGCATAACAGGAGAGGCAGTATTGTAGGCAAATGCCGAGATAGAGTTAGCACAGAGACAGAGAGCATTGAGGGAGTCTGTGTACTCATAGAGAAGTTAAGAGGTTTAGGTAAAGCTCTTGTTATTGTATTTTGTTGTGTGTGAGGCTCAAATAGAGCTCGTTGTTGTAAAAGGAACTTTGCTTGAAAACATAATAAATAGGCCGCCACTGAAGGCTGGACCAGGAGATGCAGCCCAGGAGTATCGAGTGAACTCCTCATTAAATTTGTTGTGTTATGTGTTGTCTATTATGTTTTGTTTACTGCTTCATTGTCTATGCATTTCACAATCTTATCGATCCATTGCATAAAATGACATAGACTAATCCATGCACATAAGTATGTAATAACTTATTATTGTCCTAAATCTCATTATCAGATCACTCCATGTGAGAGGTGGGATGATGTGAAGCAATAGTCCCAAGAGTGCAGAAATTTGGGCATGGACCATTGAGGTGTTTTTGTCTCATCGATCATTACCTTGCTACAGGGACCCACATTATTCAGTAGCAGGAGAATCAATGTCAGTCAGATACTGAGCAGTATTGACAACACAACAGGAGGCTAAGTAGCAGAGTTAGTAGCATGACATTTTTCCTAGTAGACAGTTACAGATTTATTAAGTGATTAATTTTTATTTAATTTTGGATTCTTTTCACTTTCAGATGTTGCAGTAGAAACAACTACAACAGCACAAGTTGCATGCAGAACATTCCAAAGATACTAGTTTGGGATATATGTGAATCCTTTTCTTATTGAGAGGGAGTGTTGAAAATTGAAACAAGAAATGTTGAAAATAACATCAAGAAAGATCCTGATTTGTCCTTGAATTAAATTAAGAATAAAATTGTAATTCCACATCTCATGACAAATTGTATTAGTTAACTAAGTTAATTTCACTTAGTTGGCTTATTTAATTCGATTTGAGGTTCTAACTAGAGTCATGTAGAGTGTCTCCTACATTATAAGAGCCTTGGTTGAGTGTATTTTGAGTTGTAATTAATTCATTCAGTTTAACTCAGTTAAAGTCAGTTAAAGTAGTTCTAACTATTGGAGGAACTAGTGGGAGGTCTATTAGTGTGGTGTTGCCTAAAGTGAAGTATGGTGTTGCCTAAAGTGTAGTGTGGTGCTACATAAAGTGAAGTGTGGTGCTACCTGAAGTGCAGTGTGGTGTTGCCTGAAGTGGAGTATGGTGCTATCTGCAGTGATCAACCAATAAATTGAAGATTCACTCATAATTAACTCATGCATGTCAGATCAGAGAAAGATCTAGTTGATATTGGAGTTCAAGGACAATTTACTATCAGTTTCATGATCATTCGAGTTGTACAGGTGGTGCATGTAGTCAGAGGAAGGCCTATGAGAATTTCACAATTCATATTGAGAAATTTCCCTAATTAATTGGGGGATAATTCCCAAGGAAACGACACAAGGAAATAGGAACTTGGGAAATCTAAAAATTGGTTAAGCATTGGCATGGGCTTATCTAGGAAGGAGTGATACATATATAGATAGTGCGAAGGTTGTTGGGCTTGCACAAAACATTGTAATCTTCTCATATTTTATGAATAATGCAATATATAGATGACAGGGTTTTTTAGCCGTGGCTTTCCCCAAGAAATCATTGTGTTATGTGTTGATTTAATTCTTTCTCTTGTATGCTTCATGATTTCGTGATCGTTTAATTGTTTCTGCTGATGAGCAGAGTAGTTTTGAGTCTATCGTTTTAGCATATTATAATTAGCAGTTTGAATCTACAAGGAATTTCTAAAATTTCAGCTGACACGCTTGGGACTACATCGCCACTAAGAAGACGGAGTGATAAATACAAAAAATGGTCCACAAAATCACTAAATGAATACCCTTTTAAATTATTTCTAACTAATGAGGTCGAGTGAATAACAAGTTGTGGTTTCCCTTGTGAATCAAACTTCTGTAGTGGCATATTAAACTTGTCAACTTGATGGTATAAGAACATGTAAAATAACACAGATTGATGTTTGAAGGTTCTTTCAACATTGAACTTTAATAATTTCTCATGAATGTTATCTGAGATAAACTAGCTAAAATTGAATAGGACAAAATGCTTTTTTCCAGATGAAAAGACAAACATGAACCCTAGAATAACTTCATCAACCCATTCATCACTTTGATAACTTAACAAACCATGGAAATTATTTGTTTGTACATTTAAGAAAATATGGTTGAGGAGTCAGGCAGATTTTCACACAACAATTCAAATCCTTCTGGTAAAAGTGACTCAAAAATATTGGTTCTCTCTTGAAACGTAAGCTTTTGGTAAATTTCCATTAATGACTCAACTAGAAAGGAATGCATGGAAGGATTAATTTGTAAATCTTGAAGAATAAACTTTGTTGTTATATAGAACAAAGTTTCACCATTTCTGGCTATTACTGCACTCTTTCTAGGTAAACATCTCTTTTGCACTAGGAGACAAACTCATGAAAATGATGAGTTTGAGGAAAGACAAACTAAGGCAACATGGATTCCCAAAGACTAAACTCATTACTGGCATCTTCAAGCTTTTGAAAAGACCAATTTTGTAATTCATATAAATCAAACTGACACTTGGTCTGTAAAATCTTAAAATCTAATTCTACTAATGGTAATTCATCTAAATTCAGGATTATAGGAAACATGGGATATTCAACCTGTGACTTGATTTTTCCTTTCAAAGTACTCATTTTGAAGTTAAACAGAGAGTAGGAAGATTTGAATACCCAGTAAGGTTGTAGATGATGAAGGAAACTCCTGTGTGGTCTTAGAACTTTTCCGTTGCTTAGTTGCTCTGTGAACACTGCAAATCTGAGAAAAGTAACCAGACAAATTTGGAACAAACTTGGCTTTAGAGGAAATCAAATATCCATTGCCGATTTTAATGATCAAATCATTTAACGAATATTTGAACGTTGGCAGGAATTAAATGTAACATTTCATGGTTATGCATTGAAAAATGGTGGAGGAAATAACACAAACTTATTTGGCAGAAAAATGCTTAATAGGGTAGCAGTATTATAAAATTCGTTGAAACGACAACTAGCAAGAAGGCGGTTTGAAGGGGAGGTGAAGCGTTATACGGTTTTGAGTTGGGGGGGTTGTCTGCAATGCACGAGAACCCACCACATTTGTGAATGTGAAACACCCCCCTCCCCTTTCTAAATGTTGGGAGTGCAGTGGGGTCTCACAATTCTTGTGGAATGTCGATTACAGCGGATGAGATTTGAGCCATTGAAATTTGCATGGAGTTTATGATGCACTTTATTGGCGAAAAGCCCAATAAAAAACTATATTATTTGCGGAAAACTAAAACTTGAAGCGACATTTATAAAAATATACCGATTTATTACAACATTCAAAGCATAGCCTTTTGAAAATTTTCTTTGCAGGAAAATTGTATAGGTGAAAAAATGTTACAACCGAGTTAGTGTAACATTTTTTTGAGATAACAGTAAATTAGTATAAATTAAATTTTGTTTGAGATAGTGTAATTTCATAATTGGCTTCCACTCTCAATATTTTTATATGAAATTTGTATCTAAGATTTGCTAAAGAGTAAACTCTATTAATTTGATTTTCTTTCGCCACTACTCCAGTGTTACAAATTCATTAATTTACAATTTTTTTTTTTTAATAAATTTTATAAAATTTATTATTACAATTCAAATCAATAAAATAAATTAAAAATCATACTAAAATATTGGGATGAAATAGATTGATTAATTAAAAACATTTTTATTTTAATAATGATGAATCAACATTTTTATTTTAACAAAAATAATCAGTAACGCGTTGAAGTATCTATTTACAGAGATGGGCATTTGCTATGGAACTAGGTCTATTAGTGATCCGGGTGGATATTGTTGGCTACTTTTCTATTCCGCTTGGACCCTAGAACAATTTCTTTTCAGTTTCCTTAGTCTAGCATAACTTTCTATTTTTGGCAGTTTTTTGGGTCGTGAACTTCTAAAGCCATTTTGAGAGCCTAACTGGTGTTTTTTTGAAAAATGTGGTAAGCCCGTAGCCAATAAGGTAGGGGGTTTCCATAAAGGGAGAGACTTTCTTGGAAATATTGTTGTTCTTGGATAGATCTTTCTAGCGAGATATCGTGCGTGCTAAACATAGATCATATGCCCAAATTACAACCCCAGAAAGTTGGCATTCCAACTAATCCCAATGGGGCTCACAATATTTTTGTGCTTCATCTCCTATGGTTAGGTTTTTGGATGTTTAGGATTTCCATTATTTCTTAATAATAAAAGGCCTTTGAGCCTCATTGTAACATAGTTGAAAAGGTAAGTAGTCGTCACATTCTTCTCAAAGATAAGCTACCATCGCCCAAGCTAGTTTGTTTCCATTTTGCATGTAAATAGTTTTCAGTATTTGTTATTAACTAAGCGAAGTTCAATTTTTGTTGTAGCTCTATGTTTTTGTTTAAATATGTATTTCATTTCCTTCCTGCATAAATATAGATCAATTAGGAGACCTGGTTATTGAGTTGAATGAATATATCATGGACCTCTTACTGGCTAGCATTTTATTGACACAACAAGCGGACCAACTAGTATGGAAAGACATTAATGAAGATGAGAATGTAACGAGGTTTGTGACTTATCTCTATATTACAAATGGACCATGCTCACATGACAAAGATTAACAGTTTTAGAGATTATGGAAGTGGAGGACTCCTTTTAAAAATAAAATATTTTGTTGGTTGCTCTTAAAGAATTGTGTCCTCATGTGAGACAACTTGAAAAGGAGAGGTTTTAGTGGACTTAGACTGTGTTCTTTATTTAAAGATGAAGATGAATCAATAACACATCTTTTTTTGCAGTGTTCTTTTGCCCAAGGTATTTGGGAAGGAGTTTAAAAAGACATGATAATACATTTTATCTGGTAAATGGTCTCTATTTTGGAATGCTTATAGGATTGGATCCAAAAGAATAACAGACACAATGCCTTACCATTATTCATATTTTGGTGCATTTGGGAAAAAAAAATCTTCTTATCTTTGAAGGTAAGGAACCTTCCATTTAGAAATGCATTCTACATATAGTTGCTTTCTATCTGGAATTGGGCCACAAGGAAAAGATCCACACAAAGTTATCCAAAAGCATGAATTATCGGGTAATTTCCCTAAGGAATATTTTGATGGGGCTAATGTTAACCTAAGTTGTGGTAGCGGTGGAATCATATATATGAGAAAATCACATTTTATTAAGTTGTGCATGAATAGTGGACATGGTACTAATCACATGGCAGAATTGATTTCTTTATGGTGTATTTTATATGTTGCATAGATCTGATAGGTGAATATTTTGACAGTGTTTGGGGACTCCTCACTCACAAGACTAGGTGATGAATGGGGCTAGACTTAAAGCAACGGGGCTAGACTTAAAGCCATGTCCTAGTACTTTTGAAACCAGAAAATTAGATTGATAGAGGAGTCCTTCAACTAGATTTTATATGATCACATCTATTGAGAATTGAACACAATTGTAGATATTGTCCCAAAGGATGGTATTTGTAAGGTGGAGGGAATTTTATATTTTGAGGAATTCAAGGACGGGGTTGTTATAGAAGGAGGAAAAAAGCCCATCTTTACTCTACAATAGCAATATTATTTTTGTATTTTGGGATTGTAAGAATCTGCATATGTCCATTTTGGTGGTACTTAGAGGATATAAATATATGGGAGGATATAAAAGAATTGTATATTTTAAAGGAAAGGGTCATATCTGTTGGTCACTTTAATTGCTGGTTAAAGTGCTACATAAATTGTCAACCCAGGGAAGTCTGATTATTTCAAAGGCAACGACGCCAAAATGTTGGTCACTTTAATTGCTGGTTAAAGTGCTACATAAATTGTCAACCCAGGGAAGTCTGATTATTTCAAAGGAAACTGCGTACTATATGTAGTCAATCTTAAAAGCACTAAAAGTTGTAGTACAAACAAATCACACCTTGTTTTAACAACTAAAGCTCCAATCTATGTTACAACAAATATACTCTATTGTAGATATCTATCAAGGAATGCTTAATTTCATTCAAGGAATAATCTAGTAGAAAGAAATAAATCTGCAAAGGAAAACAATGGCTACGCTGTAACAGAGAATCGGGACCCTATCCTCGGAGCAGGAACCTTCAACACCTGCCTCTGTTTATCTAGCTCGCCAATTCACTATGTAAACTTAATCACCGGTGAGACACTCATGAAATAATTTTAACCAATGCAACAATCGATTAAGAAAGGGACAAAGTTTCAGCAAAGGTAAAACAATATCCAGAAAACAGTACTTGTTAACAAGGTATGAATAAGAATCACACTCGACACACTGTAGAAATATAATGGGTGAATCTTGTGATGAAGGTGGGCCCTATCCTTCTCACAAGATTCCCCAGGAGACGAGAACTAGAAAAAGATGTTCAGAACAAGAATTTTATTCATCTATCAATATGTCATATTACAGGAAAAAAAAAACAAAAAGATTCTAGTCCTGTTCCTTCAACTGAGCCTTTTCTGCAGTTTGTTCATCCCCTTCTAATGTAGATGTGTCCTCTTTATAAAGAGGAGACATCTATTACAAAAGATTTACATTATAAACTCTATTTCAACCCATTATACAAAAATACGGAAATGAGTTTCCCATCAACAAAATGTTGTTATAGTAATACTGTCTTTAGGTTACAGACGTTACATTCAATGTAACAACTTCCTTGATGATCGATCTGATTTCTCTGTTGCTTGTCAAATTTGGAACGCAAATCTCAACTGTTTCAGCTTCGAGATTTGCGTGTTGTTCTTACTGTTTCAACAACTGCAAAAATAGTCCCGCCAACTCCAAGCAGTTTCAGCAACGCGAGCTGCACATCATTCTTTAATTGTTCAGCAACTAATCAATTCAAAGATTAACTATGAAGACAGTGTGATTATATGTTAAATAATTAAACGTATAGTGATAAGAAGAATCACTGCATACTTTTGGAATAATTGAGTCAAAACATTAAAAGGGTGACATTATAACAAAATGTATAGTCAGAAAGAGACAATATGAGGCCCTAACAATATCTATGGCAAAACGCCCTTGGTTTTCCTGAATCTATGGTGGGGTCAGGTTTTTTGTATACGTTGTAATATTATTTTTGATTTAATGAAATAGAAGGATCGACTGTTGCTTCAACAAAAAAAGAGAATATATTTGTAAAGATAAAATGTGAAAATGATATGTACTATTTAGATCTGATGTAACGTTCAATTAAAACATAGTTGTTTTTAGCGCTACGTTTTGGACTTGTGAAATCTTGATTTGTGCTATTTAAACTGGTATTTTTTTGCTGTATATATGGATTCAGCACCTAGAAAAACCCCTAGGGCACTTCGATTGTGCAAGGGTTACCCATCTGGATTCAACACTGTGAAAAACCCCTAGGGCACTTCGATTCTGCAAGGGTTACCCATTTGGTTTCAGCACCGTGAAAAACCCCTAGGGCATTTAGATTGTACAGGGGTTACCCATCAAACTTGTGATTTCAATAATTTTTTGCTGGATTTTAGAGAAATTAGACCACAAAAACCGACCAGAAAAACTTCCAAAAATCTCACTAGAAACGGTTCAAAATAAAATAACTAATAATATTTAACAAGCAAATTTGACTACAGCATCCGACGGCCTCATCTTCTCCAATTAAATCGAAAGCTGTAACGACAATCTCAAAAGCATGTTTTTTCTTAAAAGCTTGAGCTTTTTCAAAAGCCTGTCCATCAACCGATCCCTGTCAGTCCTTACAAACATCAAAGGCTGACAAATGAGGGGATTAAATGCTGTGAAGGCAGTCTGTTAATACCAACAAACAAATGACTAATTACTTTCATGGTCAGACTGTGAGTACAACTCCAGAAAAGCAAACCTGTTAAGGTGACACAGAGCCCAAGCATGAAGGGGAAATGATTAGAAGAATACATCAGCAAGAAAAAAAATAAAAATAAATGCAGCCTGCACAATGTAGGAATGTACTGTGCACTCTCTGCACTTGTTTTTTTTGGGCTTTTAAAACAAATTCTTTTGAGGGTTGTGTAGACTAAGTGTAGGCACGGCCTCTTGTTTTTAACGGAGTAGGATGATGGTTAATCATTTGGTTATTTTTTTAAAAAATTAAATTTTTTTAACCGATCCAGTAAAGCAATTTTTGGTATTTTTGTTTTTTTTAACCAAATTTCAGGTATACATGCTGCAGGTTTCCAGCTTTGCTAAATCAAGCTAAATTCATTTGTATAATAACAATTAACAATTTCATTAAATATATAACAAATTTTAACAAAATTCTTACCGCGAATACCAATAAACATCCCAAAAAATTCAAATTATTGGTTACCTTTGTTATTTTTGAATTATTGGTTACTTTTGTTATTTTTGGATTATCTATTTACAAATTATGCTGGTCAAGATTCTTGTACTAACATAATAGGGTTATGATATGGCTTATATAATGGTTAATGTATGGCTTAAAATTATATAGAATGGTAAGGGTAAACTATTATATAATTTTAGAATATATATAATTTTAAAATTATAAAAGTAAATAATGATGTTTTTTTAGTGAATTTCACATAAAATTGTTTCTCATTATATTATAAAATAAAAATAAATTTAGTTTATACATTAAGTTTGTGATGGGGAGTTTTGTTAAAATATTACAAAGAGAAAATGTGAAAGTACAAATTCTGTGGATACAAATTCAATAATAATTATTGTTCTTCACAGTTGAACATGGAAAACATCATTTCCGATAAACATTTTGATTTAAACAAATTACCTAAAATAAAATTGTTAATTAATTTTTTACTCTTTTAAAATACAATAATAAAAAAATTATAATTATAATTAATAATAAACAGATTCATTTTAATTTTGGAAATCTCTTTTTTTTTCACTCTAAAATGAAATTTGCTTTTCAAGAGATTGAAAAACATTCTTGATCTCTCTTAGAACTTAGTAGATCCAGAATTAAGATGGATTTAGATTGGTAAACCAGATACAATTCCAAAAATTAAAATATTGTTAAATATACATAAACATTTTCTCTCTCTCAATTTTTGTAAATTTATATCATCTCAATGTTTTTCCATGAATACAAATTAGTGTGCCCCAAACCCAATACTATTCCAAAAAATAAAATATTGCTAAATTCATTTGTATAATAACAATTAACAATTTCAATAAATATATAACAAATTTTAACAAAATTCTAACCACCTAATACCAATACCAGTAAACATCCCCCAAAAAAATTCAAATTATTGATTACTTCTGTTATTTTTGGATTATCAAATTATTTACAAATTGTGTTGGTCAAGATTCTTATACTAACATATAGAGTTTATGTATTGTCTATAATTATATAGAATAGTAAAGGTAAACCAAACCATTCATATAATTTTAGAACTATAAAAGTAAATAATGATATTTTTTTTAAGTAAATTTCAGATAATTAATTGTTTTTCATTATGTTATAAAAATAATAAATTAGTTTATACATTAATTTGTGATGGGTGTTTTGTTAATATTAGAGGAAGAAAATAGAAAGTCGAAGTGGCAAAAATTAATAATAATTATTGTTCTTAGAGTTGAAGATAAAAAAATATTATCTCCTATAAACATTTTGACTTAATAAAATAATAAAAAATAAATTATTAAATAATTTTTACTTTCTTGAATATAATAAAAAAATAAAATAATAAGTATAATTAACTAATTCATTGTAATTTGGATTACAACCAGGTATAAAGAGAGACAAATCTTTTCACTCTAAAAGAGGTTTACCTTTCAAGAGATTTGAAAAGCTCTTCGTCTCTCTCAAAATTTAGTAAATCCAGAATTAAAATGGATTTATACTAATAAATTAGTACAACAAAAACCAAATACAATTTCAAAAATTAAAATATTACTAAATATACCTAAACATTTTTCCCTCTAAATTTTTGTAGAGTTACTCATCTCAATATTTTTGTAGAGTTACTCATCTCAATGTTTTTCTATGAATACAAATGAGTGTACTCCAAACCAAATACTATTCCAAAAAATAAAATATTGCTAAATATACATTTTTTCCTCTAAAATTTGGACGCTTGCACTATGAGAGTTAAACAATCCCAGAGTTTCGCCAACCAAATGTAAATTCAGACTTAAACTCATTACAAAATTTAGAATGATAGATTTAGGAATGCTTTCAAAACCAAGTCAGGAAAGCTGCACCACCACCAAAATAAGTGTTTTCGTGCCAGTTGTGCCAGGGGTACTCATCATGCTAAAATCACTTTAAAAATTGCATATGGTTTCATTCCTTCCAAACTCAGGCCATGTCAGCAGTGCAAATCATAACGACATAGAATCACGAGGGAACGCCTGACCCTCCATTAACAACTCGTTAGTTCTGTCCTTATTTCAGCTTTAAGTCATTCACCTTAACGGTCCAAAATGTCCATATCCAGCTTGCAGGAATTAAATTAGTGGACTGATAAATCAAGCAAACTGGATATATTTGCCCACCAGCACAAACCAACTTCGTATTTTCCAAATAAACTAATTTATCTGTAAGTGCACCATTCACCACTATCTAGGTTTCTTGTTCCAAGGCTCTTTACAGAGGAGCATCCATTCTAACAGCCACAAAAACCAGCTGCAGCTGCACTCCCTGATTTCCCTCCATAATCTCTTCCAACCTACTTGCTTAGCCTATTGGTTTCTCTGTTCTTTTTTAAACTGGGGACTACTGCCAATGTCCTCAACAATTAGAATTCCAAAACCTTTTCAGGACAACCCTGTCAAGTCTGAGCTTATCTAGACTGCACGCTGTCTTTTCTGTTCCTTGCAACCATAACATTTGTGCATCTAACTCATAGTTTGTTTCCTGGCCAACGCCGGCTTAAATGACACTTCTTAACCAGTGTCTAGTACAATCCATCCCTGCAGCTCTGAGAGAAAGGAAAGGGGGAAATCAAATCCTTAGTACACATTATTCCTTTGGTGATATAAGAATAATCAGTCATAATTGCAAAAACTGAAGAGACCCAGTATTGGAAATCTTATGTTGTATGCTATATATTCACAAAGTAGATTCACCCAAACAAATATACTCACAAAGTATATCTGATCAAAATCCTGTTGTAGGACTGGTTTTTGTAATTTTGAGCTGGGTTCAGATATCTCTCTCAGGCAGCGACATTCTAGCATTGGCTGTGACTTGGTGAAAACAAAGATACTCGGTAAGTATATTTGTTCAAAATTCATGTTGTAGAGTACTTTGTTCAAAACAAATATATCCCCATATATACAGGAATCAGAATTTAATGTTACAAGAGTGATGGTTATCTTAGGAAGTATATTGATCAAACCCAGAAAATATATTTGGTCCAAACTCCATGCTGCAGAAAGTATACTGATTAAAATTTCAAATAATTTCAGGAAGTATATTTGATCAAGGCCACATAAAGTCCTGGGGATTAGAATATACTCAGAAAGTAAGTATATTGATTAGAAGAAATATTACCCATGTCAAGGAAACGGTCCCAGTGTGTGAGTTTCAGCCCTGATGTATTGGAAAAGGCTGCTCAAAGAGCAAGCCCAGAAAAAGACAATATGAGCAGAAGCAAAAGAAGTAAGGCAAAGGCATGTGGGAGACTGAGGAACAAGCTGTGCATTCCAAGGCTGTGCCGGGGCTCGAGTCTCTGTCTGGCCCCACTGAGGATGCTGGAACGTTTAGTGCGTGCACTTTTCCGTTCATGCTCAAAGAATGGATCTTCTTCTCCTCCCACTTGTGAGAGGAATCATCACCCTTCTGCAATCAAGTGCTATCCAGGCCATTTTTCACCAGATTTGCATTATACAGAGGTCATTGAAGACTGCATTGAATTCTTCAAGAAATCCTCTTGCGCAGACCAGAGAGTCCCTTGAGTAGCTTTCTTCTCCATTCTGTTAGGCAAAAAATGTTATGCACTACAGCATCAAGGGCACCTATCCATGACTGTTGATAGCCACCTTGCATTTGTATGAAGAAATGTTGATCTGAGTTAATCAACTTGTTTGGTTTCTGTGTTGTATGTTATTTTCCTTATGCTTTGGTTACTATCCTGGAGCAACATCACTGATCATTGTATTCTTTTTCTAGCTTCAGCACCTCTATTGTTAGCCTATCATAATAAAAAACTCAATGAGAGATTCTTGACTATAACACCAGTTCTGGCTGTCCAGCACCATGCTCTTCAAAAGTCATGCACACTACGCATATGGGTTTGAGGGAAGAATGCACAGCTTATGCTTTTTCTTGGCAAATAAAATTTTATTAACACAAGCATGATCTACATAAAATATGGCCACGGATACTGCTTGGTATAAGTCTAAAATCAACGTTTGGCTCATCTAGGTCTCTTGAAAAATTGCTATCTATGGTAAAGCCCAGAACAAGAAGCCAAAACCATGACAGATATTATAATTAGGGTCGGCTTGACCTTTTAACTGCTGTGAGGGAGGGGCAGCTTGCTTCTGATTCTCAGACCAAATTATCATATATGCAGCAAATTGTACCATTGCCCCTTTTTTTTTCTCTCTCTTTTTAATGTGTATACATCTATTCTCAGCTGGCTCTGGGAACAGACTTCATGGAAACTAATGGAGTCTCAGGTGGTCCTTATTTTGCAGCACCAATTCCAATTAGTCCAGGTAAAAGATAAGATTTCAAGCCGTGGGTTGTATTCTGTCATGATCTTTTCTAATACAACCTCATTTTATTAAGATTGTGAGTGTACTTATTTCATTTGGGCCATAATCAAGTATGTTCATCTTGCAACTAGCCCAGAGATTTTGTGGCTTCAATAATTTTCAGTGCGTGAATAGCTTAACAAACCCAGGTTTCAAGTTTGAGAAAATATGGACTGTTTTCAAAGTTGAAGGAATATGTAGAGAAAGAATATAAATTGTATTTCATGCCAGAAATTCGAAGCCAAGGGCTTGGGTATGCTCCTGTCTGAAGAAAAAACCACACTGCCCTGATGCTTAAAGGTTGACTGACTCTGGCCATTTTCATCCTTATTTGGCTGGTGCTGAAATTTTGATATGAATACAGTTTCTCCAGAGTGTTAAATCAAACCCGCTTTGTTTGCCCTTCTGAGGCTTACAGTCTCATCTCCCAGCTTAAATATTTTCAATCCTTTGTAAATGTCACTGAACCATCGATGAGGTCATGGTGCTGTGGCTGATCATCTTGCTTGTGTCGCTGGTATTATTTTCATAGCCTATTACGGTTTTAGTGTAAATATTTATATAAAAGCATATGGAAGATATAAAATGCACTACATGGATTTTGAACTCCACTATTTTGTTATAACTTGATTGAACCTCTTTGAGTATTTTAAATTTTCTAATTACTATGGATGCTAATTTTTTTTCTAGTGATTATAATGGTGGGGCGGGGGTTACGCACGTTTAGTAAAATCATTATTATAATTTTTGTATTTTAAAAGTTTTACGAATAACTCTCTAAATTATTATTATAGCTTTGATTATATAAAATTTTAAGAAGTAGGTATTATGAAAAATATTTAGAAGTTGATATTTAATATACGCGGAATAATTTTAAGAGAAAATATTTTTATTTTCAACCATTTTAGTGTTACAAAGATAATAATTTGATCTTTCAAACCACTTGTTGTAGGAATTGTAGGATGTTTTTTTTATTATGGAGCTCATGAGCGTTTGTTATCTTTTTAGCAACGCTGGTTTTCTTCTATAAGCTAGTCAAAACAAAGATACGCTTTTGATTTTAGGGTTTTCCCCTCCTTGTAATATCTTAATTTTATCTTATATTCTAATTCTTTATCACGCCACAACTTCCTCTTAAATTTAAAGGTAATAATATTTTAATATTATCATTATTATGCAGAGTGATCTCTTCCTTCATACCCCAATGATTAGAAAACGTCCTTAAAACATATCTTTTATTTCATATTGTTTATCTTGGTCTTGTATATGGAGTACCTAGTCACCATCGTGTCCCTAATGGGAGGCAGGATTCACTTCTATGAGGAAGATAGGACAATGTGTATTGCTTTATCTTTCTCCATGGCTTTTTAGAGATGCTACAAAGCCAAACTTCACAACCATATAAGATAGCATTAGTCACAAAAGTCTCAAATAGGTCTTTCTTCTTATACCAAAGTAAAAAATCTATTGAATTACAATTGTTTTCCAGCCCATAATAAGTTTTACACCCTCCATTTATCTTTTATGAATGCTATAGTTCTAGTTAATCTTATGAAGGAGATTGATTTCGAGATATTTTTATGACGTCACTTCCTCCAACCTATTTCTATCATACATGAACTCAAGGTGTGTGATGTTTTTGGATTTGATTGCCATAACATTTGTTTGGTCATTGTTAACAATAATACCCATACTAGAACTGGAATCCTTGATGAATTTTAGTTGTTTGTGGAAATCATAGAGACTCCTCGCCATAAGAGCAATATTATCAGCATGAAGAAGAAGGGTGATGACTATTTTAGTTAGATATCTGTCGACACATCCTTCTTTTTCCAAACATCTCCCAAACTTGTCAATATATATCCCAAAAGGGTAGGGGATAGAGGGTAATCTTACTTAACTCCTATATATTAATTATTTACTTTCAACCATTCGTCAATGCTCTTAAAGTTGGCAATAACATTCTCATATGGCCTTATGTCACAACAACTTTCAACTCGAAAGAAACTTTTATCTTTCTACTTTATTCCAAAGTTTAGTTATGGGTTGTGTCAAATGATTTTATAAAGTCAAAGAGACAATGCAAGAGATTGGTTATATTATTGTGACACTCCTCCATAATGATCTTAAGTAACAAGGTGATCTATTATGGCATGATAACTCCTAAATCTGATGTAGCCTTTAGCTATTTTTCCATGGCTTTCTATCCATACACTAATATCCTTATCCGGAATATTTCCATATGACTTGGATAAAATAGGGCAAATAATGGTTTTATAATTAGAGGGACTGCTTATTCCCCACTTTCAATAAATGAGAATTTGTGGCTCTAAGTCTAAGTTCTAGGGAAACCCTACTTAATTGCTAAATTGAAGAGCTTGCGAATGTAAGAGATGAAGAAAGGCCTTCCAGATTTTAGGATTTCTTCTTACTAGCCTTTGATATCCTTAGATTTCTCTTTTCTGAGCTACTTAACCCTAAACTCTATGTCTTATAAAGAAAAGACTTCTTCCTTTGTAGAAGATCTGAAATGTTGGACAAACTTGCTAATGCTATGCAAGCTCCCTCAATAGTATTAAAAATGTGTTTAGGATCGTCTCTAATTAACCAAAATGTAAGAATTATGTGTCCAATGTTATGTGTTTTTTATGATAAATTTATGAGGTTAATTAGTTGTTTAAAACACATATACAACAAGTAAATTGCGGAGAAATAAAACACAACAAACTCATAACGCAAAGCTGATAAAGGAGTTCACCCCTCTTGGGCTACATCTCCTTGGACCTGTTTCAATGGTTAGACCCTCTTTGGAATAATGGCCAATTATCTGATTACATGCACTTGTAGTGCTCTAATGGATTTGAAACCTATCCCATTGGATTCATAAGACCCAAAACCCCCAAAAATGACTTTCCAAACTCTGCAATTGGACTTCAGCTTATCTAGGCTTGACCTCCTCTCTTGGTGGCCCTAGGCTTCCTTAAAATTCAACGTAGAAAAATCACATACATAAGTACCTTTCTACCTTTGCAACCTATTCCATTGTGTTCAGAGCATCCAAATCATCTAGGAATGACTCTTTCTAAGCCAAAATTGGTCGAAATATGCCAAAATTATGGCCTCTTCAATTTTCCTTAGGAAAACTCCACTAAAACAAGAGAAACTCTTGTGAACTCCACCAAATTTGGAGTAGTTACGAATTTAATAGACCCGCCAAAAATACAACCAACTAAATCTGAAATTAATTAATGTTAAATAGGTGTTAATAAGTGCTAACCCCACTTAGCGTGTTAATGGCGTGGTTATCACTAAATGCTAGCGGTTAAGGTTTCGAGGTTAGTCACGTGTTGACAGTTACCTGACGGTTAGGCTACCTTGACAGTTACGTAACTGCTAGTGGTTAAGGTTACTGCGTTTACATGTTGTGGTTAAGGTTAGCCTTACCTCCAAACTTCGACGCATTAACATTTAAATATAACATGCACCTGTTATATGCTAAGTCATAAGGTGGTGGTGTAGTGGTAGTGCATGGCACTTGTGCTGGCGAGGTCATTGGTTTGACTCCCCGGCTTGCCAATACATTTTGTCATTGCGTGCTGATATTAGGCCTTTAGGAGGGACATGTGGTGGCCTCCGAGGTTGCCACATGTCCTCTTCTCATTGGTCCTCCCCTCATCTAATGAAAAAAAGCCAACTCACCAAATTGTTGACCATTCAAAAAGCACCACTTGGTGTGCCCTCATAGGAAATTGACCAAACCTTTAACTTACATAGTCACCTTCCATGTCAATAGTATGGACTGCTGACTGGGCAGTGACTGTACTTTTTTTTGCAAAATTCCTCTATTTGGAAAAGAAGATAACAAGCTCTATATTTCTCATACGAACTCTGTTTTGAGTGAAATGAGTTACGTTGGGATTGTATCGACGAGACAGATGCGGTCATTTAGGTTTTGAGTGATTCTGAGCACTTTTGTTTTTGAGAAATTTTTTGTCCCTAATCCAGATTTCGATCACTCCTTCCCACTAATAGGGTTTTGGACCCACAAAATCTAGTTATTTGATGAGAGTTGAATACTCTTCTCCTTCCCAAGTTCTATCAATTGATTCTACTTGGAAAAGTCTCCATGACAACCACTTGGGTTCACTGACATGCCTTGCCTTGCAAATGGCTTAGCACTTCAACCAATGTTCTCCTTTTTTTGCTAACCCAATCCAACACTTGCTGGCTGCTTGCTGATCAAGAACCTTGTTGTACCAAAGTGATCCCTCAGTGCTTGGAAACATGACTAATGGCCTTCCCACTGAGAATCATGGGCCTTTTTTGCAACACATGCATTCGATGCAATCTTCTCCTTGGAAACCACTTTTCCAAGTTAAGCCCATCTGAGTGAACTACAACAATGAGTTCCAATATCAGTAATAACAAGAAAATAAATGACCATTCTTTTACCTCCACGGTCCCAAATTCCACATTTGGAAGAATGCATTCATCATCTCTTTCACTTCTTGGCATCAACACATCAAATCACATTGTAGACCATTTGATGTTTTACAAGGGTTGCAAATTTTTTTGGCATTTTTGTCCACTTTCGCTTTTTTATTCAATCATCCTCCAGTATTAACATGCTGCTCAAGTCATGATTCGAGAATGAAGTCTAATCATGATCCTCTTACTCAAGGTGAACCTTTCAAAATCCTGTGACATCTTATCACAAGAAACACCATTAACCTTGAAAAACACTCATGCAAGAATATAACTTGATGACCTCTTCCTTTTGCTTCTTCAAAGCAACAAATGTCACATCATGTGAACATTGCCATGTACTCTTACATCTTGGTGTATAAACCATCTTGTTGTTTATTCAATGGTTTTCTAAACACAAGTCGAGAAAACATACTTCTTCAAAGAAACTGACTTTCAAGTCAAATGAAAGCATGTACAACAACTTGATGATTTACAACAAGAATTTCACATTCTCATGAAACAATTCATCACATCTCCCTTTCATCTTTGGAGACAAGATCAACTCTTCCACGTTGATATAATCATACATGTAACAATCAATTGACCACACAAGCCGACACTCATGCATGTGCAAATGATCAACATTCTCAAGTTGACAATGTACATGTAAACAAAACAATCAACCAACACAAGTCAATCACTCATGCATGTTCAAGCACAATGAAACTATTAAAAATTCCACTGTTCACACCCACAAACTCTCATTCATGTATAACAATTCTCAACTCTTTCACAAGTACAATCACAAGTACAAGAATCCCATTGGTATGTACGAGTACTTAAAGAGCTAAAATGACCAAATTTGCTGCAATAAAGTGAGTCAATATACTCCACTTTCGAACACCTTCCTGGCGTAAACATGCAAGTTCAAGAATGCAACATGCATGCAAATTTGTAATTGCAAATTTCCATCTTTGCTGCATCTAAGTGAGTCAACATAACTCTAATTTTCCAACATATGGCTTCATTCAATATGCAACATACTTTCATGAGAAAAGAAATGCATCCAAATAACAAGGAAATGCATCAACAAGGCAAGATTTAAATCAATTATCAAAAGAAATGCACGACCTTAATTGATTAATAAATCTAACCATATCTTTACAAATCATTTCAATGTCGCTTCTTTCAGTTGCACTTCATCATGTATATCATCCTAATCCACATCAATTATGGAATCCTCTTTTCCATTCTTTCCAAAATATCTCTCCACCTTCTTCAAATGTCGTGGATGACTTGTTGGATGCAAAGTCCAATGCTTGTCTACAAGATGACCCTGCTTATGGAAATGAATGCAAAATAATTGCATCTTTTCAACATGGTTTCCATTATCCAATGGACCTTTGGATTTCAGTCTCTTTTGTTTTGAAAGTTTCTTGTGTATGGCTATCCTCTTCCAACACCTTGAAACAATATGGTTATTCAAACCACAAAAGGAACATGTAAATCTTCTCCAAATCTTATGTGAGGATTTACCATGTTTATCATAATCAAAAGAAACTTGATTAAAGGTAGCTTTATGCCTTGCACATTCACCTTTGTCGCCTTCTTGAAGAGGTGAATTTGATGAGGTAGTGGCTTTGTTCAGAATACCAACAATGGTTTCAATGACCTTAGAGCTTTCAACATCCTCTTCTTTTCCATTTCCACTAGTTGCATTCTTATGAGCATCTTCTTGCAAAGTGGGTATAAAACTTTTGCGTTCCTCATGAACAAAAACTTCAAAAGATTGAGGTAATGAGCATGTAATGAAATTCCTTCTTGGAACACCTTCATGTGCCTCCTTGGCTTTGGAGCATTCTCCATCATGTTGTCCATAAACAAGACCCAAATATCTAGGCCTTTCCTCAACAACAATTGGCTCAACTATGCCTTGTGCATGTTTTCCTAACCCTTTACCTTCATAACCGATCTTCATCAATAATTTGGACCCTATTCCTCTAGTCTGTCTTTCAGAAGCACCAAAACATTCATTTTGAGAGAAAATTGAAGAGAAAATTGAATTGCATACCTTATTTTCATGCACATACTTTGCTAGGGTTTTCTTGGCATCATGGAGTTGAATCTCCATCTCATGCATCTTTTCAAGAAGCTCTTGTTTATCCTCCTTCATGGCCATCAACTGCTCTTGAAGTATAGTGTCATCCTTCCTATCTTCATTCATCACTTGCACCATATCTCTCATGACGATAAGCTCTTGCAACATCTCTTCATCAAAGAGTCTTGCTAAGGAAGATGGATTAGAAACATCACTTGTTGAAGCTGCCATCACACTTGTAATGCATCAAAAAGCTTCACAAAGATTAAAAAAGATTACACACATAAACTTACACATAGTTAAATCCTCCTTGCACAAATACAAAACCAATAGCTAATTTTCTAGCTGGCCTTGGCAAACCATCTCAAGTTTAAAATGAGCTAACAGTGCTCTGATACCAACTTGATTTGAAATGTTGGAAAAGCTTGTTAATGCTATGCAAGCTCCCTCATCAATTTTAAAAATGTGTTTAGGATCGTCTCAAATTAATGAAAATGTGAGAATTATGTGTCAAGTGTTATGTGTCTTTTATGAGAAATTTATGAGGTTAATGATCCAGATTTAAACATGAACACAACAAATTATAGATATAACCATACATATAGAGATGCAGCAGAAATAATACTTCATTTCATTACTGTAAAATACTAAAATATGCTTACAAATAGAAATGGAAATAAACTAGCTAGGGCGATGGTAGCTTATCTTTGAGAAGAGATGTGGCGGCTACATGGATTTGAACTGTGTGAAAATGAGGCTCGAAGGCCTATTTATTGTTGAGAAATAATGGAAAACCCTAAACATCCAAAAACCTAACCCTAGAAGTTGAAACGCCAAACTATGGACCCCGTTTGAGTAAATTGGTACATCAACTTCCTGGGGTCGTAACTTTGGCATAGGTTTGACGCACAAAATATCTCGTTAGAAATATCTATCCAAGAACTATAACTTTGGGAAGAGTAACATTAGTCCATGGACCCATGTTGCTCCTAGTTTTCCCAAAAAACATCATTTAGGGCCTTAAAACAGCTCTGGAAGTTCAGGACCAGAAAACCTGCTAAAAATATTAAACTGTGCTACAATTAAGGAAATTAAAAAGATGAAAGAAGCAATGGTGGGGGTCCAAGTGGAATTGGTGGGTGACCACCAATATCCACCTCGATCATTCCTCCCCCCTTAGGAAGCAATGGCCCCCATTGCATTGAGTTCCTCCCTGGGATGAGGAAACTTCTGTTGAACTGGTTTCCTGGTTAGCTGGTCTATAACCTATGATGTGTCTAGTAATGGTGGGAAGCATGGTCGAGGGTGGTCTACATTGAACCCTCAGTGTAAGCGAAGGAATGGGGAAATGTTGTGCTCCAAAGCATTGTTTCCCACAGCCTTGGTATGGGCTCTTGTAAGGTGTTCTTTCTGCAGATACAACCAAACTTTGTCACCCACTTGAAACTTGTGTGGTACTTGATGATGATCATGTTGCTGCTTGTACTTTCCATTTTTCATAATGGAGTAGTGATAGATTTTCCCGTTGGATATAGGTGCTCTGGAAGTCAGATCGAATGAATGCTTGACCTGATAGTGCAACGGTACCCCTGCAGGTGAGGAGAAGATGTTCCTGTTTGCTTTCATGACCGTATCCATCTACTGTTGCTACTGCGTGGAGGAATCCTTTGCGGGAGTCATGGATGTGGTGACGATCTTCCCCTTACTTTGGGAGCGAACTAGAGAGAAAATGAATTTCCTGGTCTAGGAGATGAACTTTTTGCATTTCTTAGCAGTGATCAAAGAGGTGGTGATAGGTGGGGCTACCTCCGGTATCCTGTATAATAAATTACCCAAAGTAATAATAATAGCACAAGGCCTTGACTCATACATAGCATGTTGCCTCCATAAGTATGGTTGTCCTAATAGTACATCACAAACATCAAGAGGTGCAACATCACACAATACCTCATTTGTAAAGGGATTGATGCTGTAAGGAAGGCGACATTGTTGGCGGACACAGAGATCTCGTCCTTGGTGAAGCCACCCGATATCGTACAGCTGTAGGTGTGGTGTAGTTGGTAGGCCGAACCACTTCATGACCTCTGCTGAAATGAGGTTCTTTTGGCTACCACTGTCGACAATGAATTATAGTGGCAAACCCTTCACCCACATTTGTGAGTGGAAAAGGCGCTCCTCCTCCTCTCGATCTTCGGGCTCATTATTCTAGATCTTGGTGGTGGCAATAGTGGCACTAGATTCCATGTCAATGCTCAGCTTCCATTTTCCATTCCCCTTGTTGGGTTTTGACTCAGGGTCGGAACATGCATATGATTCTGAAGCCTTCAACTCGGCCACCAGCGACGGTTTGGTCCGACACTCACTTGTGTTGTGAGTAGGGCTCTTATGGAACTCACACCACTTTCCTGTGTCCTTTGACTTCGTGGTGTTGTTATTTTCCTACGGATTCGCCTGGTTTTCTTGGGTTAAACCCACCTTGGCTTTGTCCTTTGGTCTTCAGATTCGCAGATCCAAAGTCTCGCTTCTTCTGTTTAAACTTCTACTCAATCTTGATAGTGTATCGGTATGCTATGCCGAGCGAGGATATGTTTAGGAACTCCATCTCATCTTGGATGTATCTATGTAGGCAGTGACCCTATTTGAGTACTAGATGCAGCTCAAAATACTTGATACCTAACTTTGTGCGAAGGGTATGAAAATTTTTTGTGAACTCTGACACATCTTCTTCCATTCCCTGCTGCAGCGTGGTCCACTTTATGTATTTGTCCTCATAGCTTTTGACAGGGTAGTACTGCTCCTTGATGGCATCCCAGAATGAATTCCAAGTGGGTGTGGCTAAAAACAATGAGTTCGTACTTTCATCCTTTTGCTTGCTGTAGGTTTCCCACAAGTCCTTGACGTGGGGGGTTGCTTTGAGAAGAGCAAAAATAATCTTTTCCCAACTAGAAAAACCATGGATAGAAAAATAACCCTCTAGCATATTTAACCATTTATCTACAGCATCTGCTTCTCTCTGACCCTCGAATATGGGGATGTAAAAATTAACTTGTACCTTAAAGGGTGTGGCATTTCTAGAGTAGTTGTTGGAAACCAATGTGTCACCTTTGGGTAGCTGCTGAAGGATCTGGGCAAAGATGTCAATCATCGCGTTCCTTTGTCGCTCGAGGGCCTCTTTGAGCAAGATTTTGGTAGGATCTCCTGCCCCCTCATCTTTCTTTTCATCGGCCATGAGAGGCCATTGGGATTTGCGAGGTTGGTCTTGCAAAGGTTCGACTAGTTCAAGCCCCATCTCCTTATATCTTGACCTCATTGGGAACACGCAAAGAAAGACAGAGAAAGAGAAGACTGCTCTGATACCATTGATTCAGATTTAAACAGGAACACAACAAATTATAGATATAACCATACATATAGAGAGGCAGTAGAAATAATACTTCATTTCATTACTGTAAAATACTAAAATATGCATACAAACAAAAATGGAAATAAACTAGCTAGGGTGATGGTAGCTTATCTCTAAGAAGACATGTGGTGGCTACATGCCTCAGAACTGTGTTACAATGAGGCACGAAGGCCTTCTTATTGTTGAGAAACAATGGAAAAGCCTAAACATCTAAAAACCTAACCCTAGAAGATGAAATGCCAAACTATGGGCCCCGTTTCGGTAAATTGGTACATTAACTTCCTGGGGTCGTAACTTTGTCATACGATCTTTGTTTGACGCACACAATATCTCGTTAGAGATATCTATCCAAGAACTACAACTTTTGGAAGAGAAACATGGGTTGCTCCCAATTTTCCCAAAAAACATCATTTAGGGCCTCAAAATGGCTCCGGAAGTTCAAGACCCGAAAATTGCTAAAAATAGTAAACTGTGCTACAATTAAGGAAACTGAAAAGCTGAAAGAAGCTTTCTTCTCCATTCTGTTGGGCAAAAAATGTTATGCACTACAGCATCAAGGGCACCTATCCATGACTGTTGATAGCCACCTTGCATTTGTATGAAGAAATGTTGATCTGAGTTAATCAACTTGTTTGGTTTTTGTGTTGTATGTTATTTTCCTTATGCTTTGGTTACTATCCTGGAGCAACATCACTGATCATTGTATTCTTTTTCTAGCTTCAGCACCTCTATTGTTAGCCTATCATAATAAAAAACTCAATGAGAGATTCTTGACTATAACACCAGTTCTGGCTGTCCAGCACCATGCTCTTCAAAAATCATGCACACTACGCATATGGGTTTGAGGGAAGAATGCAGAGCTTATGCTTTTTCTTGGCAAATAAAATTTTATTAACACAAGCAAGATATACATAAAATATGGCCACGGATACTGCTTGGTATAAGTCTAAAATTCAACGTTTGGCTCATCTAGGTTTCTTGAAAAATTGCTATCTATGGTAAAGCCCAGAACAAGAAGCCAAAACCATGAAAGATATTATAATTAGGGTCGGCTTGACCTTTTAACTGCTGTGAGGGAGGGGCAGCTTGCTTCTGATTCTCAGACCAAATTTCATATATGCAGCAAATTGTACCATTGCCCCCTTTTTTTTTTCTCTCTCTTTTTAATTTGTATACATCTATTCTCAGCTGGCTCTGGGAACAGACTTCATGGAAACTAATGGAGTCTCAGGTGGTCCTTGTTTTGCAGCACCAATTCCAATTAGTCCAGGTAAAAGATAAGATTTCAAGCCGTGGGTTGTATTCTGTCATGATCTTTTCTAATACAACCTCATTTTATTAAGATTGTGAGTGTACTTGTTTCATTTGGGCCATAATCAGTTATGTTCATCTTGCAACTAGCCCAGAGATTTTGTGGCTTCAATAATTTTCACTGCGTGAATAGCTTAACAAACTCAGGTTTCAAGTTTGAGAAAATATGTACTGTTTTCAAAGTTGAAGGAACATGTAGTGAAAGAATATAAATTGTATTTCATGCCAGAAATACTAAGCCAAGGGCTTGGGTATGCTCCTTCCTAAAGGAAAAACCACACTGCCCTGATACTTAAAGGTTGACTGACCCTGGCCATTTTCATCCTTATTTGGCTGGCGCTGAAATTTTTATATGAATACAGTTTCTCTAGAGTGTTAAATCAAACCCGCTTTGTTTGCCCTTCTGAGGCTTACAGTCTCATTTCCCAGCTTAAATATTTTCAATCCTTTGTAAATGTCACTGAACCATCGATGAGGTCATGGTGGTGTGGCTGATCATCTTGCTTGTGTTGCTGGTATTGTTTTCATAACCTATTACGGTTTTAGTGTAAATATTTATATAAAAGCATATGGAAGATATAAAATGCACTCCATGGATTTTGAGCTCCACTATTTTGTTATATCTTCACTGAACCTCTTTGAGTATTTTAAATTTTCAAATTACTATGGATGCTAATTTTTTTTTCTAGTGATGGTAATGGTGGGGCGGGGGTTACGCACGTTTAGTAAAATCATTATTATAATTTTTATATTTTAAAAGTTTTACGAAGAACTCTCTAAATTATTATTATAGCTTTGATGATATAAAATTTTAAGAAGTAGGTATTATGAAAAATATTTAGAAGTTGATATTTAATATACCTGGAATAATTTTAAGAGAAAATATTTTTATCTTCAACTATTTTAGTGTCACAAAGATAACAAATTTGATCTTTTAAACTATTTGTTGTAGGAATTGTAGGATGTTTTTTTTATTTATTATGGAGCCCATGAGCGTTTGTTATCTTTTTAGCAATGCTGGTTTTCTTCTATAAGCTAGTCAAAACAAAGATACGCTTTTGATTTTAGGGTTTTCCCCTCCTTGTAATATCTTAATTTTATCTTATATTCTAATTCTTTATCACGCCACAACTTCCTCTTAAATTTAAAGGTAATAATATTTTAATATTATCATTATTACGCAGAGTGATCTCTTCCTTCATACCCCAATGATTAGAAAACATCCTTAAAACATATCTTTTATTTCATATTGTTTATCTTGGTCTTGTATATGGAGTACCTAGTCACCATCGTGTCCCTAATGGGAGGCAGGATTCACTTCTATGAGGAAGATAGGACAATGTGTATTGCTTTATCTTTCTCCATGGCTTTTTAGAGATGCTACAAAGCCAAACTTCACAACCATATAAGATAGCATTAGTCACAAAAGTCTCAAATAGGTCTTTCTTCTTATACCAAAGTAAAAAATCTATTGAATTACAATTGTTTTCCAGCCCATAATAAGTTTTACACCCTCCATTTATCTTTTATGAATGCTATAGTTCTAGTTAATCTTATGAAGGAGATTGATTTCGAGATATTTTTATGACATCACTTCCTCCAACCTATTACTATCATACATGAACTCAAGGTGTGTGATGTTTTTGGATTTGATTGCCATAACATTTGTTTGGTCATTGTTAACAATAATACCCATACTAGAACTAGAATCCTTGATGAATTTTAGTTGTTTGTGAAAATCATAGAGACTCCTCGCCATAAGAGCAATATTATCAGCATGAAGAAGAAGGGTGATGACTATTTTAGTTAGATATGTGTCGACACATCCTTCTTTTTCCAAACATCTCCCAAACTTGTCAATATATATCGCAAAAGGGTAGGGGATAGAGGGTAATCTTACCTAACTCCTATATATTAATTATTTACTTTCAACCATTCGTCAATGCTCTTAAAGTTGGCAATAACATTCTCATATGGCCTTATATCACAACAACTTTCAACTCGAAAGAAACTTTATCTTTCTACTTTATTCCAAAGTTTAGTTATGGGTTGTGTCAAATGATTTTATAAAGTCAAAGAGACAATGCAAGAGATTGGTTATATTATTGTGACACTCCTCCATAATAATCTTAAGTAACAAGGTGATCTATTATGGCATGATAACTCCTAAATCTGACGTAGCCTTTAGCTCTTTTTCCATGGATTTCTATCCATACACTAATATCCTTATCCGGAATATTTCCATATGACTTGGATAAAATAGGGCAATCATAATGGTTTTATAATTAGAGGGACTGCTTTTATCCCCACTTTCAATAAATGAGAATTTGTGGCTCTAAGTCTAAGTTCTAGGGAAACCCTACTTAATTGCTAAATTGAAGAGCTTGCGAATGTAAGAGATGAAGAAAGGCCTTCGAGACTTTAGGATTTCTTCTTACTAGCCTTTGATATCCTTAGATTTCTCTTTTCTGAGCTACTTAACCCTAAACTCTATGTCTTGTAAAGAAAAGACTTCTTCCTTTGTAGATGATCTGAAATGTTGGACAAACTTGCTAATGCTATGCAAGCTCCCTCAACAGTATTAAAAATGTGTTTAGGATCGTCTCTAATTAACCAAAATGTAAGAATTATGTGTCTAGTGTTATGTGTTTTTTATGAGAAATTTATGAGGTTAATTAGTTGTTTAAAACACATATACAACAAGTAAATTGCGGAGAAATAAAACACAACAAACTCATAACACAAAGCTGATAAAGGAGTTCACCCCTCTTGGGCTACATCTCCTTGGACCTGTTTCAATGGCTAAACCCTCTTTGGAATAATGGTCAATTATTTGATTACATGCACTTGTAGTGCTCTAATGGATTTGCAACCTATCCCATTGGATTCATAAGACCCAAAAACCCAAAAAATGACTTTCCGAACTCTGCAATTAGACTTCAGCTTATCTAGGCTTGACCTCCTCTCTTGGTGGCCCTAGGCTTCCTTAAAATTCAACGTAGAAAAATCACATACATAAGTACCTTTCTACCTCTGCAACCTATTCCATTGTGTTTAGAGCATCCAAATCATCTAGGAATGACTCTTTCTAAGCCAAAATTGGTTGAAATATGCCAAAATTATGGCCTCTTCAATTTTCCCTAGGAAAACTCCACCAGAACAGGAGAAACTCTTGTGAACTCCACCAAATTTGGAGTAGTTCCGAATTTAATAGACCCGCCAAAATACCACCAACTAAATCTGAAATTAATTAATGTTAAATAGGTGTTAATAAGCGCTAACCCCGCTTAGCGTGTTAATGGCGTGGTTATCACTAAATGCTAGTGGTTAAGGTTTCGAGGTTAGTCACATGCTGACGGTTACCCGACGGTTAGGCTACCCTGACAGTTACGTAACTGCTAGTGGTTAAGGTTACTGCGTTTACATGTTGTGGTTAAGGTTAGCCTTACCTCAGAACTTCAGCGCATTAACATTTAAATATAACATGCACCTGTTATATGTTAAGTCATAAGGTGGTGATGTAGTGGTAGTGCATGGCACTTGTGCTGGCGAGGTCACTGGTTTGACTCCCCGGCTTTCCAATACATTTTGTCATTGCGTGCTGATACTAGGCCTTTGGGAGGGACATGTGGTGGCCTCCGAGGTTGCCACATGTCCTCTTCTCATTGGTCCTCCCCTCATCCAATGAAAAAAAGCCAAATCACCAAATTGTTGACCATTCAAAAAGCACCACTTGGTGTGACCTCATAGGAAATTGACCAAACCTTTTACCTACATAGTCACCTTCCATTTCAATAGTATGGACTGCTGACTGGCCAGTGATTGTACTTTTTTTTGCAAAATTCCTCTGTTTGGAAAAGAAGATAACAAGCTCTATCTTTCTCATACAAACTCTGTTTTGAGTGAAATGAGTTACGTTGGGATTGTATCGACGAGACAGATGCGATCATTTAAGTTTTGAGTGATTCTGAGCACTTTTATTTTTGAGAAATTTTTTGTCCCTAATCCAGATTTTGATCACTCCTTTCCACTAATAGGGTTTTGGACCCACAAAATCTAGTTATTTGATGAGAGTTGAATACTCTTCTCCTTCCCAAGTTCTATCAATTGATTCTACTTAGAAAATTCTCCATGACAACCACTTGGGTTCACTGACATGCCTTGCCTTGCAAATGGCTTAGCACTTCAACCAATGTTCTCCTTTTTTTGCTAACCCAATTCAACAGTTGCTGGCTGCTTGCTGATCAAGAACCCTGTTGTACCAAAGTGATCCCTTGGTGCTTGGAAAGATGACTAATGGCCTTCCCACTGAGAATCATAGGCCTTTTTTGCAACACATGCATTCGATGCAAACTTCTCCTTGGAAACCACTTTTCCAAGTTAAGCCCATCTGAGTGAACTACAACAATGAGTTCCAATATTAGTAATAACAAGAAAATAAATGGCCATTCTTTTACCTCCACGGTCCCAAATTCCACATTTGGAAGAATGCATTCATCATCTCTTTCGCTTCTTGGCATCAACACATCAAATCACATTGTAGACCATTTGATGTTTTACAAGGGTTGCAATTTTTTTTGGCATTTTTGTCCACTTTCGCTTTTTGATTCAATCATCCTCCAGTATTAACATGCTGCTCAAGTCATGATTCGAGAATGAAGTCTAATCATGAGCCTCTTGTTCAAGGTGAACCTTTGAAAATCCCGTGACATCTTATCACAAGAAACACCATTAACCCTGAAAACACTCATGCAAGAATATAACTTGACGACCTCTTCCTTTTGCTTCTTCAAAGCAACAAATGTCACATCATGTGAACATCGCCATGTACTCTTACATCTTGGTGTATAAACCATCTTGTTGTTTAGTCAATGGTTTTCTAAACACAAGTCGAGAAAACATACTTCTTCAAAGCAACTGACTTTCAAGTCAAATGAAAGCATGTACAACAACTTGACGATTTACAACAAGAATTTCACATTCTCATGAAACAATTCATCACATCTCCCTTTCATCTTTGGAGACAAGATCAACTCTTCCAAGTCGATATAATCATACATGTAACAATCAATTGACCACACAAGCCGACACTCATGCATGTGCAAATGATCAACATTCTCAAGTTGAAAATGTACATGTAAACAAAACAATCAACCAACACAAGTCAATCACTCATGCATGTTCAAGCACAATGAAACTATTAAAAATTCCACTGTTCACACCCAAAAACTCTCATTCATGTATAACAATTCGCAACTCTTTCACAAGTACAATCACAAGTACAAGAATCCCATTGGTATGTACAAGTACTTAAAGAGCTGAAATGACCAAATTTGTTGCAATAAAGTGAGTCAATATACTCCACTTTCTAACACCTTCCTGGCGTAAACATGCAAGTTCAAGAATGCAACATGCATGCAAATTTGTAATTGCAAATTTTCATCTTTGTTGCATCTAAGTGAGTCAACATAAATCTAATTTTCCAACATCTGGCTTCATTCAATATGCAACATACTTTCATGAGAAAAGAAATGCATCCAAATAACAAGGAAATGCATCAACAAGGCAAGATTTAAATCAATTATCAAAAGAAATGCACGGCCTTAATTGATTAAGAAATCTAACCATATCTTTACAAATCATTTCAGTGTCGCTTCTTTCAGTTGCACTTCATCATGTATATCATCCTAATCCACATCAATTATGGAATCCTCTTTTCCATTCTTTCCAAAATATCTCTCCACCTTCTTCAAATGTCGTGGATGACTTGTTGGATGCAAAGTCCAATGCTTGTCTACAAGATGACCCTGCTTATGGAAATGAATGCAAAATAATTGCATCTTCTTTTCAACATGGTTTCCATTATCCAATGGACCTTTGGATTTTAGTCTCTTTTTTTTTGAAAGTTTCTTGTGTATGGATATCCTCTTCCAACACCTTGAAACAATATGGTTATTCAAACCACAAAAGGAACATGTAAATCTTCTCCAAATCTTATGTGAGGATTTACCATGTTTATCATAATCAAAAGAAAATTGATTAAAGGCAGCTTTATAGCTTGTACATTCACCTTTGTCGCCTTCTTGAAGAGGTGAATTTGATGAGGTAGTGGCTTTGTTCAGAATACCAACAATGGTTTCAATGACCTTAGAGCTTTCAACATCCTCTTCTTTTCCATTTCCACTAGTTGCATGCTTATGAGCATCTTCTTGCAAAGTGGGTATAAAACTTTTGTGTTCCTCATGAAAAAAAACTTCACAAGATTGAGGTAATGAACATGTAATGAAATTCCTTCTTGGAACACCTTCATGTGCCTCCTTGGCTTTGGAGCATTCTCCATCATGTTGTCCATAAACAAGACCCAAATATCTAGGCCTTTCCTCAACAACAATTGGCTCAACTATGCATTGTGCATGTTTTCCTAACCCTTTACCTTCATAACCCATCTTCATCAATAATTTGGACCCTATTCCTCTAGTCTGTCTTTCAGAAGCACCAAAACATTCATTTTGAGAGGAAATTGAAGATAAAATTGAATTGCATACCTTATTTTCATGCACATACTTTGCTAGGGTTTTCTTGGCATCATGGAGTTGAATCTCCATCTCATGCATCTTTTCAAGAAGCTCTTGTTTCTCCTCCTTCATGGCCATCAACTGCTCTTGAAGTATAGTGTCCTCCTTCCTATCTTCATTCATCACTTGCACCATATCTCTCATGACGATAAGCTCTTGCAACATCTCTTCATCAAAGAGTCTTGCTAAGGAAGATGGATTAGAAACATAAATTGTTGAAGCTGCCATCACACTTGTAATGCATCAAAAAGCTTCACAAAGATTAAAAAATATTACACACATAAACTTACACATAGTTAAATCCTCCTTGCACAAATACAAAACCAATAGCTAATTTTCTAGCTGGTCTTGGCAAACCATCTCAAGTTTAAAATGAGCTAACAGTGCTTTGATACCAACTTGATTTGAAATGTTGGGAAAGCTTGTTAATGCTATGCAAGCTCCCTCATCAGTTTTAAAAATGTGTTTAGGATTATCTCAAATTAACGAAAATGTGAGAATTATGTGTCAAGTGTTATGTGTCTTTTATGAGAAATTTATGAGGTTAATGATCCAGATTTAAACATGAACACAAAAAATTATAGATATAACCATACATATAGAGATGCAACAGAAATAATACTTCATTTCATTACTGTAAAATACTAAAATATGCTTACAAATAGAAATGGAAATAAACTAGCTAGGGCGATGGTAGCTTATCTTTGAGAAGAGATGTGGCGGCTACATGCCTTTGAATTGTGTGACAATGAGGCTCGAAGGCCTATTTATTGTTGAGAAATAATGGAAAACCCTAAACATCCAAAAACCTAACCTTAGAAGTTGAAACGCCAAACTATGGACCCTGTTTGAGTAAATTGGTACATCAACTTCCTAGGGTCGTAACTTTGGCATAGGTTTGATGCACACAATATCTCGTTAAAAATATCTATCCAAGAACTATAACTTTGGGAAGAGTAACATTAGTCCATGGACCCATGTTGCTCCTAGTTTTCCCAAAAAACATCATTTAGGGCCTTAAAACGGCTCTGGAAGTTCAGGACCAGAAAACCTACTAAAAATATAAAATTGTGCTACAATTAGGGAAACTAAAAAGGTGAAAGAAGCAATGGTGGGGGTCCAAGTGGAATTGGTGGGTGACCACCAATATCCACCTCGACCATTCCTCCCCCCTTAGGAAGCAATGGCCCCCATTGCATTGAGTTCCTCCCTGGGATGAGGAAGCTTATATTGAGCTGGTTCCCTGGTTAGCTAGTCTATAACCTATGATGTGTCCAGTAATGGTGGGAAGCATGGTCGAGGGTGGTCTACATTGAACCCTCGGTGTAAGCGAAGGAATGGGGAAATGTTGTGCTCCAAAGCATTGTTTCCCACAGCCTTGGTATGGGATCTTGTAAGGTGTTCTTTCTGCAGATACAACCAAACTTTGTCACCCACTTGAAACTTGTGTGGTACTTGATGATGATCATGTTGCTGCTTGTACTTGCCATTTTTCAGAATGGAGTAGTGACAGATTTTCCCGTTGGATATAGGTGCTCTGGAAGTCAGATCAAACGAATGCTTGACCTGATAGTGCAACGGTACCCCTGTGGGTGAGGAGAAGATGTTCCTGTTTGCTTTCATGACCATATCTATCTACTGTTGCTGTTGCGTGGAGGAACCCTTCTCGGGAGTCATGGATGTGGTGACGATCTTCCCCTTAATTTGGGAGCGAACCAGACAGAAAATGAATTTCCTGGTCTGGGAGATGAGCTTTTTTCATTTCTTAACAGTGATCAAAGAGGTGGTGATAGGTGGGGCTACCTCTGGTATCCTGTATAATGAATTACCCAAAGTAATAATAATAGCACAAGGCCTTGACTCATACATAACATGTTGCCTTCATAAGTATGGTTGTCCTAATAGTACATCACAAACATCAAGAGGTGCAACATCACACAATACCTCATTTGTAAAGGGCTTGATGCTGTAGGGAAGGCGACATTGTTGGCGGACTCAGAGATCTCGTCCTTGGTGAAGCCACCCGATATCGTACAGCTGCAGGTGTGGTGTAGTTGGTAGGCCCAACCACTTCATGACCTCTGCTAAAATGAGGTTCTTTTGGTTGCCACTGTTGATAATGAATTATAGCGGCAAACCCTTCACCCATATTTGTGAGTGGAAAAGGCGCTCCCCCTCCTCTCAATCTTCGGGCTCATTATTCTAGATCTTAGTGGTGGCAATAGTGGCACTAGATTCCATGTCAATGCTCTGCTTCCCTTTTCCATTCCCCTTGTCGGGTTCTAACTCAGGGTCAGAACATGCATATGATTCTGAAGCCTTCAACTCGGCCACCAGCAACGGCTTGGTCCGACACTCACTTGTGTTGTGAGTAGGGCTCTTATGGAACTCACACCACTTTCCTGTGTCCTTTGACTTTTTGGTGTTGTTATTTTCCTACGGATTTGACTGGTTGTCTTGGGTTAAACCCACCTTGGCTTTGTCCTTTGGTCTTCAGATTCGCAGATCCAAAGTCTCGCTTCTTCTGTTTAAACTTCTACTCAATATTGATAGTGTATCGGTATGCTATGCCGAGCGAGGATATGTTTAGGAACTCCATCTCATCCTGGATGTATCTATGTAGGCAGTGACCCTATTTGAGTACTAAATGCAGCTCAAAATCATTGATACCTAACTTTGTGCGAAGGGTATGAAAAATTTTTGTGAACTCCAACACATCTTTGTCCCTTCCCTGCCGCAGCGTGGTCCACTTTATGTATTTGTCCTCATAGCTTTTGACAGGGTAGTATTGCTCCTTGATGGCATCCCGGACTGAATTCCAAGTGGGTGTGGCTAAAAACAGTGAGTTCGTACTTTCATCCTTTTGCTTGCAGTAGGTTTCCCACCAGTCCTTGGCGTGGGGGGTTGCTTTGAGAAGAGAAAAAATAATCTTTTCCCAACTGTAAAAACCATGGATAGAAAAATAACCCTCTAGCATATTTAACCATTTATCTGCAACATCTGCTTCTATCTGACCCTCGAATATGGGGATTTCAAAATTAACTTGTACCTTAAAGGGTGTGGCATTTCTAGAGTAGTTGTTGGAAACCGATGCGTCACCTTTGGGTAGCTGCTGAAGGATCTGGGCAAAGTTGTCAATCATCGCGTTCCTTCGTCGCTCGAGGGCCTCTTTGAGCAAGATTTTGGTAGGATCTCCTGCCTCCTCATCTTTCCTTTCATCCGCCATGAGAGGCCATTGGGATTTGCGAGGTTGGTCTTGCAAAGGTTCGACTAGTTCAAGCCCTAACTCCGTATATCTTGACCTCATTGGGAACACGCAAAGAAAGACAAAGAAAGAGAAGACTGCTCTGATACCATTGATTTAGATTTAAACAGGAATGCAAAAAATTACAGATATAACCATACATATAGAGATGCAGCAGAAATAATACTTCATTTCATTACTGTAAAATACTAAAATATGCATACAAACAGAAATGGAAATAAACTAGCTAGGGTGATGGTAGCTTATCTCTAAGAAGACATGTGGTGGCTACATGCCTCAGAACTGTGTTACAATGAGGCACGAAGGCCTACTTATTGTTGAGAAACAATGGAAAAGCCTAAACATCTAAAAACCTAACCCTAGAAGATGAAACGCCAAACTATGGGTCTCGTTTCGGTAAATTGGTACATCAACTTCCTGGGGTCATAACTTTGTCATACGATCTTTGTTTGACACACACAATATCTTGTTAGAAATATCTATCCAAGAACTACAACTTTAGGAAGAGAAACATGGGTTGCTCCCAATTTTCCCCAAAAACATCATTTAGGGCCTCAAAATGGCTTCGAAAGTTCAAGACTCGAAAAATTGCTAAAAATAGTAAACTGTGCTACAATTAAGGAAACTGAAAAGCTGAAAGAAGCAATGGTGGGGGTCCAAGTGGAATTGGCGGATGGCCACCAATAACCACATGGATCAGTTGATTAGTTGTTTAAAATACATATACAAAAAGTAAATTGTAGAGAAATAAAACACAGCAAACTCATAACACAAAGCTGATAAAGGAGTTCACCCCTCCTAGGCTACATCTCCTTGGACTTGCTTCAATGGCTAGGCCCTATTTGGATTAATGGTCAATTCCTTGATTACATGCATCTGCAGTGCTCCAATGGCTTTGGAACTCGCCCCATTGGATTCAGAAGACCAAAAATCTCCAAAAATGACTTTCCAAGCTCTGCAATTGGACTTCAGCTGATCTAGGCTTAACCTCCTCTCTTGGTGGCCCTAGGCTTCCTTAAACTTCAACGTAGAAAAAATCACATACATAAGTGCTTTTCTATCTCTACAACCTATTCCATTGTGTTCAGAGCATTCAAATAATCTAGGAATGACTCTTTCTGAGCCAAAATTGGTATGAATATGCCAAAGTTATGTCGTATTCAGTTTTCCCTAGGAAAACTCCACCAAAACTGGAGAAACTCTAGTTAACTCCACCAAATTTGGAGTAGTTTCAGATTTATCAAACCCACCAAAAATAAGTCCAACTAAATTTGAAATTAATTAACGGTTAAACATGTGTTAATTAGCACGAATCCTATTTAGCGCATTAATGGCACGATTAGTAGTTAACGCTAGCAGTTAAGGTTTCGAGGTTGGTCACATGCTAACATTTACCAGATGGTTAGGCTACCCTGGCAGTTACGTAACTGCTAGTGGTTAAGGTTACCGCATTGACATGTTGCGGTTAAGGTTAGCCTTACCTCCAAACTTCAGCGCATTAACATTTAAATATAACATGCACCCATTATATATTAAGTCATAAGGTGGTGGTGTAGTGGAAATGCATGGTGCTTGTGCAGGTGAGGTCATGGGTTCAACTCCTTGGCTTGCCAATACATTTTGTCACTGCACGCCGATACTAGGCCTTTGGGGAGGGACATGTGGTGGCCTTTGGGCTTGCCATGTGTCCTCTTCTCATTGGTCCTCCATCGTCCAATGAAAAAAGCCAACTCACCAAACTATTGACCATTCAAAAAGTGCCACTTGGCATGACCTCACTGGCCATTGATCAAACCTTTGACCCATACAGTCGCCTACCACGTCATCAATACGGACTACTCACTGGGCAGTGACTGTACTTTTTTTGCATAATTCCTCTGTTTGGCAAAGCAGACAACATACTCTATCTTTCTCATATGAACTTTGTTTTGAGTGAAACAAGTTGCGTTGGGATCGTATTGCCGAGGTGGATGTGTTCGTTTAGGTTTTGAGAAATTCTGAGCACTTTGGATTTTGAGCAAATTTTTTCCATGAAATTGGTAGGAATTTCATACAATGTACCCAACTCAAACCATGAAAACTAACAAAAAATTGGTTGTCCTTTCCTTGGGTTATTGAAAAGGAAAAGGGCACATAGCTAGATTGGGTTTGGGTGCATGCATGTGGACGAGTGTACACAGATAAGATTGAGTGTGATTGGGAGTTATTTGGAGTGCATGCATGTGTGAAAAAAGGACCACTGAGACATATGCACTTATTTAGGAATGAGTTGGCACTTTTCTTGGAGTTAACAATAGTACATGCATTCATGCATGGAGAGATAAATGAGAGTGTAATCTAGTTAACTAGGCACATTTCTCCCACTTCACAATAGTTTGACCTGAGTTAGATCTAGAGTATCTTCACTAAACTGAGCACATGCTTCTTCTCTCCACTTTTATTTTATTCGAACTCAAGCATACTCCCTTAACCTTGTGCATGGTCATCTCATCCTCGTTCACCATTAGTTAACCGAAATGCATGGATGAGAAATCCAAGAAGAATAACAAGTTAACAATGTGCATCTTCTTGAAACCTTCTCTTAAATCTAACATTTAAACACTTTAATTTGGGTCATCCTTAAGCTGACAAGGCACACTTGCACATCAAATTGAGCCTCAATAATGTGCATGGGTTAAATACAAAATCTTGCATGGATAATTCAACTTCCATAGTTGATAAAAGGAGAAGGTCATTTTGGTAGCTTGGAGTTGTATGTTCTGAGTTTTTTATTCTATGTTGTTACAATTTTGGGCTTAAGGTTGACAACCTTGAGTATCCTTGGTTTTGGAGATACATATGGGTTCTCCCTAGTCAAAAAGGTGTGTTTTGTTGGAAGAGCTTCGATTTATGAGACCCTAGTACATCATCTTTTCTAGGATACACCGATTCATTAGGCTTGGAGGTTGATTTGGACATAAAATTCAAAGGACAATTTCATATTTGTGTTTATTTCAGCAAGTAATCTTAATATTTCTAATTTATGACTTTTATATGAAAATAAAATTTCAAATTATACTGTGCCCTCATTTTGGAAATATTATTATTTTTCTATTATCTCAATTTGGGGACATTAAAGTGGTATTAGAGCTACAAGACTTGGTAGCATGTTTGGGTTAACTACATGCATGAAGAGAGTGGTCATAACCTAGAAAAATAGGATGAAGCAATGGCTAGAAATGATAAACCATTCCCATCAAGTAAGGAGGAGAAAAAAAATGTTCTCAAAAATGTTAAAACAACTACAAATGAACAACCTTTACTTGAGTTAGATGGCTCAAGACACAACAAATTGAAGAAATCTGGGGCATACATAAGGAGTGGAAAGTAACAAGGTTGAAGAACAATTTGAACATTCTTCCAACAAACCTTCGGGTTCAACACAATCTAGAATTTTCATGCTTACTTTTATACAAGATGATGAGCCTGCATAAGAGGAACCAATGGAGGATAATGAGGACACTAAAATATTAGCTAAGTATCAAGCTTTAGGGGCAGATTTTCAATCAACTATCTCTTTTAAGGACTACTTGGAGGTCAAAAATCATACAAAGCCAAATAAAGAGAAATGGAACAAAGGGAAGTAGAATTATGGGTTGCATAAGAGGCTAGGACATCTATCCTTACCAAGTTTTGATGGATAGTCCAAATGTGCAGATATGGCTTGGATTCAAAAACTAGATACTTATCTTTCCCTAGAAATTTAGGCCATAATGTTTTCCACCCTTCACCTTGATGGAGTTGCACATGAATGGTGGCATCATAATTTAGTGACATAAGGAGATGGTGCAATAGTCTCTTATGGTTAGTTATACACTACATTGGTAGAGAAATTTGACCACGAGGATTTAGAGGCACATTCTAGAGAGTTGCCCCAGTTGAGACAGGTTGTGATACTTGATGCATATATTCAAATTTTCAGTGGTTTCTAATTATGGTTTCTGATATGACTGAGAAGAGATTGATTTCTTGGTTCATATGGAGTTTGTTATAAGCTCTTAGTGGTTGGGTCAAATATTTTGATATGTCGACCTTGCAGGATGTTATTAAGTGTGCAAGGAATATGAAGCTATCCACAACACTGGATAGGTTTCCAAGCAAGTTTATGCATATACCCTTGTCACAAAGTTAGCCACAAAGGAAGGAAAAGAAGCCAAGTTATAATAGACCTACAGGTGAGATGTCTATGCTAGTTGGTGGTGCAACTTATGATTCGAGGGATAAGTTCAGATGAAAAATGATTTACTTCAACTATCATGAGCCTTGGACACCTGGACATAAGTGTAGAAGCAGAGGTAAGGCCCACTAGATTGAGGTATTTGAGGAGCCTATTGATGATGAGTCAAAAGAGACATAGGTTCTCGATGAGTTGCATGAAAAGATGGATGAAGAGACAAGTACATATGAGCACTCAAATGATTTAAAATAGATAGATGGTGCATTTACAACTCTCACTACCATTCCTCATTCTAACACCTTTAATGTAAATGGTTTTATACAGGGAGAGTGAGTTGTTGTGCTGATTGATAGTGGGGCTAATCACAATTTCATTGACTCGTCCTATGTAAAGAAGTAGGGATTTCACGTTGAGGTGCATGACGGTTTTTCGGTGCCGAAACAAAGTGGCCCAATGTTGTGTTGTGTTCATCGTGTTCCATAGTTGAGTATAACTTTGGGTAATTACACCCTACTGATGACTTTTGTGTGGTTGACATTGAGGATACCATTGTTTTGTTGGGTGTTTAGTGGTTATATTCTATAAGTCCATTTGTTACGAACTTTAAAAATATACAATTGAGTTTAGCAACAAATGGTAGGAGAGTGGTATCATGAGGCTTAACTCTAGATGCTCTTAGAGCCATTTAAGCTAAGAGGATGGAGAGATATTTTCGACATTCAAAGGCTGAGTAGGTTGTGTAGTGTTTCATTTTAGAAAGGTATACTAATAGAGGACAACATGGATATCATGTGGACTTACAAGGGTTGTTGGACAAGAATAGTGTGATGTTTTTGGAGCATCCACATGACCTACCTCTAGATCATGTTTTTGAGCATGTTATTGAGCTTGTGGACAACAACCCAATTGTTATAGATCCCTCATTATCTAGTTATGATTCCAATTTCATGCCATAGTTTTCATGGGTTACCACATAAAAGTAATCCAAATCTATATGTGGATTTAATACAAGTTTGGTAACCCATACTATGGAAGCATAAGGTTCCATTCATTTTTGCAAACTTCAAGATTTATTTGTAAAATAAGTCAATTATATTCTAAATAGGAGAAAGCCCCAAGGAATTTCTATGGAATCACAAATTTTCTATGGGGAAAAGGAATACATGAGGAAAGGGAAGACCACAATCTTGCTATCGTTTATGGATTCAATACAAACCCTTCTTACTCCCTAATTTTGTGATCAATAGATACTTTGTTATTGAAGTATCTTGACTGTACCACCTATGGTTAATTTTGTTTGAAAGAAAAAAGAAAACACAATTCATCTCCTTACCTTTTACCATTGGAGAAATCACTGAGAAATTATGCTCATTTAGCAAAGTTCTCTACTTTTTTGAATTCTTTAAATTTAATTGAAGTAGAACCCATCCATGGATTGACATTGAAGGGATATTATAAAGACATTTGGATGTAGTCAGATACAAAAACTTATTTACAAGGATTTTGAAGAAAGTAGAGAATATCATACCTTCCCATCTAAAGAAAAGGAAGTTTGTACCCCTGCTAAACAATTCATCTCGGAAACCAACACCAACATTGGAGGGAAAAACAAGCAAAGAGGAAAAAAGTCTATGATTGCTTAGCCAACTTCAATGCCACAGGCTAGCATGAGTTCCTCTTCTAGGCACAGGAGAAGAAATATTATCCAGATTAAAGGAAAGAATAATGAAGGACACTTTGGTGGAGGATATGGAGAGGAGCCACCTCCTCAAGTGACTTTGGAAAAGTCACATATTACCAATTCATCCAAAAGTAAGTGTTATAGAAAAATAGGGTCTTAGAATGTAGGAGGACCCATTGATATGGAGGTTGACAATAATGCAATTCTTGATTGGGTTAAAGCACATATGGTTGAAACCCAAAGAAAAATAGAGGAAATCACTACTAAGGAACTTGTCTTTTGTTAAGACCAATCCTTAACTATACAAGATACCCAATGTGATAAGTCACCCAAGAGATTGTGATTTGAAAAGGTGAAGGTCCTAAATGAGAATATTACTAACCAATGGAAGTTTGAGGTTGATGTTTATGGAATTGTATTATGTCATAATATTTGAAGATAAAATTTAAGCCATGGGTTGTATTCTGTAATGAGATTTCCTAAGGCAACCTTTTTCTTAAGATTGTGATAGTGCACTTGTTTCATTTGTTCCATAGTCAATATTTTTTGGTTTCAATAATTTTCACTCCGTGAATAGTTTAACAACTAAGGTTTGAAGTTTGAAAAAATGTGAACTGGTATCAGAGTTCAAGAGAAATGAACATGTAATGAATGAACAAAAAATGTATTTCATGTCATAAATAATAAGCCAAGGGCTTGGGTGTGTTCCTTTCTAAAGGAAAAACTACACTGTTATGATGCTTAAAAGGTTGACTGAAATATTTATATGAATATAATTTTTCTAATGGGTCAAAATCAATCCAAGTTGTCTCTCTTGAGGCTTACAATCTCCTTTCTAAATGTCATTAAATGATTTATGAGCTCAAAGTGTCATGGCTAATCATCTTGCTTGTGTGTTGCTTGTATTATTTTCATAACCTATTAAGGTTTTATTGTATATATTTATGTAAAAACACAAAAAGTATAAAATGCACTCCATGCATTTTGAGAGTCAACTATTTTGTTATATCTTAGATTTAACCTCATTTGACGATGCCACTCGACATTGTTTCTTTTAATTTTCAAATTATTGTTTTCAATTATTATGGATATTAGATTTTTCAAATGATGATACTAGCAGTGATAATTATTAAAGTTAACTGAGATGATTATTGATTTATAGAACTTTAAGAAAGGGTATTGATTTTTTTTAGTTTGTCCTAAAAAGTTATAACAAAAACATTTTTAAATCTTTATGGTTTTGATAAGATAATAGATTAAGAAGTAGGTATTGTAACAAATATTTTGAAATTGAGATTTAATGTGAGCTTATGTGGAACATTATAATAAAAACTATTTTTATCTTCAACCCTCTTAATGTCACAAAATAACACATCCATTCTTTCAAACCATAGTGTTTTAGGAATTGTACAATGTCCATTTTCATTGTGGATATCATGAGAGTTTGTTCTCTTTTTTAAATGTGCGTTTTATTCTTTAACTCGCTATGGAGCTTAACTCTTAAATATGACCTAGTCTTTAGATCTTTTTCCATGACTTTCTATGCATACACTCATATTCTTATCTAGAATAATTCCATATAACTTGGCTGAAATAGGGGTAATCATAATCGATCTATTATTATAATTATCTCTTTTATCCCCACTTTTAATAAATAGGAATATTGAGGCTCTAAGTTTAGGTTTTAGGTAAACCCTAATTAATTTCTAAATTAAAGATCTTATGAATGTAAGAGATGAAGAAAGGCCTTCCAGGTTTTAGGATATTTACTTATTAGCCTTTGATATCCTTAGATTTCTCTTTTGTGAGCTTCTTAACCCTAAATTATATGTCTTATAAAGAAAAAACTTATTCCTATGTATAAAATGTTGCACAAAA
>APFE030195264.1:20091-30287 GCA_000404065.3 Pinus taeda | reverse complement strand
AAATATTAGAGAAGGACAAAGATGTCTAAAAAGAATTCCAGAAGACCACAATGAATTAGAAAAATAATATTAAATATCAGAAAGGAAGAATGGCGACTCAAACATATTGTTGCAAAATATATTGGCAAAGAAATATAATGGGATTGGTGTCTCCTACAAGTTGGTGCTTGCAAATCTAAGGTAATTGGTTTCTCTTGTAAGCTGGTTCTTGCAAATTTGAGGGGATTAGTGTCTGCTGCAAGTTAGTTCTTTCAAATCTAAGGGGATTGGTGTCTCCTTTAGGTGGGTTTGTATAAATATCATAATAGTAGGTTAGTAGCTACAAAGATAAATTAACTAAAAGATGTTTTGTGGTTTTCTCTCGCATGGGTTTCCACGTATATCATGCATTCAATGCTCTCATGTAATTGATGTCTTATCATGAGTGAATGATTTAATTGTGTAAAATTGTATTATATAGATTCACCCCCCGACCCCACTTTCAGTATAATTGTGAATTCAACAACTAACATGAGAGTGGGTTCCTTTAGAGACTATTTAACCATTAGAAGGTAGATATTAAATGGACCAATGGCTAGTTAGGATGGATCCTTTTCAAAAAAAGCACCTCTATTTCATGGAACCAATTATGTCTTCTGGATAGTAAGAATGGTAGCCTATTTTATGTCTCTTGGTGTTGATATTTGGCCATCTATTGTGGATGGATATAAATTTCCAACAACTCCTCTAATAGATCAAGATGGGAAAAGGGCCTTTAAAAATAATGTAGAAGTAATGAATGCAATTCTATGTGGTATTTTTAAATTTGAGCTCATTAAAGTGATGCATTGTACATCTGCCAAGGAGATTTGGGATAAGCTTGAGATAAGTTATGAAGGAGATGAAAAAGTAAAGAGAACCAAACTTCAAACATATAGAATGCAGTTTGAAATACTAAGGATGAAATAAGATATATAAATTGTATGATTATTTCTTCAAGTAGACAAAGTTATCAACATTATTAGAGAACTTGATGAAAAGCTTGAAGACGTAGCAATTGTTCAGAAAGTGTTTAGATATTTTCCCATGATATTCAATGTTAATATTTTAGAAATTGAGGAGATAAAAGATATATAAACTTTAAAGATGGATGAACTACATGGATTCCTCATAGCGTATGAAATGAGGATTGGAAAAGAGAAGTCAGCATCAAAGGAATTTTCCTTTAGAGTATCAAAGAAAACAAATGAGCATTAGGTCCATGATTGCTCCAAATATGAATCATATATAGAGGGAGCTTAATTCATAAGGTAGCTAGAGAGGGGATCTAGAAAGTATAAATGTAGATTACCCTTTAAATGTTTTGATTGTTGTAGAATTGGTCATTTTTCTTCTACATTTCCATATATTAAAGTAAAATATCATGAAAAAGAAAGAGAATATAAGGATCACAATAGATCTCAAGTGTAAGAGGGAAAATCCTCTCAATAAGAAAAGATTCTAGTCCAAAGAAGATAGTTTCTCATCAAATGAATCAAATGAACATACATCTGATGAAGAGAATGGCAAATTTATACTCATGGCCATAGAGACCAAGTACAAAGATAATTCAGATCCCGAGGAAGAAGTTGTTGAAGTAGAGGTATACCCTAAAAGTGAACGTATTAGTGCTCTAGGTGAAATAAAGAGGCTTAGAAGAAAGACAAAAAGGTTGAAGGAAAAAATGCAAAATGTAGAAAAGGAAAATCATTATTCTGATTAAGAATCAATCAATATTCTAAAGGTTCAATTAATAGAAGAAAAATGAATTGAAAAAACACTAATAAATCAGGTAAAGAAAAAAGAAGAAGTTTTGAATGACTAGAAGACACGAACATATCCTTGAGATAGGAACTATCTAAAAAATATGAAAAGAGAGACCCTAATTCCAATGAAGAGGAAATCATCCTCTTGAATATCCAACTTGACGACAAAAAAAGAAAAGAAGAAATCCTTACAAACCAACTGACCAAATGGGAGAGAAAATGTGAGAAGCTAGAATTAGAAGTTGTATACTTCAGAAAGGATCTAGAGAAAATAAAAAATTATTTCAATCATAAACTGAAAGGGACTAGAACATTGAACAAAATTACTAGCTTCTAGAGATATCCCTTTATCAAATCAAGCCTAGGGCACAATGAGAACCATGAGATATTCAAACGAGAATTAAGCACAAAGTCCTAAAAAAAGGAGAACCTAACAACTATGAAATTGTGTTCAAAGGATGGTCCAACAATACAATCAAAGGAACTAGCAAAAAAAAGAATTAATAAAGACATGACCCCATCACCTACATAAGTGATACCAAAAGTAGATTAAAGAATCAATAAGACAAATAGCAAGGATTCAACAAAACCATTTATCCAAGAAGGCCCTACACATCTAGGTGTCAAAACTGCTATTATGGTTATTGTTTTTATTGTAACAATTTTGGTCATAAGAAAATGAATTGAAAAAGAAATGACTTTGTTTGGAGTAGAAGAAGAGGATCTTATCACAGCCCTATGAATGGATATGTAAATAACATATGAAAAAGAGCCTATGAAAGTGATTCTAGAGGATACAACTTGTATACACCTCTGTTCAATCACATTGAATGCTACAAATGTAATACTTTTGGACACAAGGAAAGTTATTGTAGAAGTGGCTTGATAAGTCCTCCCATGCAACATTTTCCCTAGAAAATCAAATAAGAAGAAAAAACTAAAAGGTGGAAAAATAAGCATGAAAAATATGAAGAATGTGGATTTGTGTTATATGCTTACAACCAAATAAGGACAATGGTATATTGATAGTGGATGCTTAAATCATATGATATGGGACAAGAGTATATGATTCTCTTAAAAGGAAGAAAAATGAGGAAGTGTCACCTTTGGTAATGATGCACTAGCCAAAATAATGGGTAACATGATTGTTAGCCTTAACAATGGAAAGGCTAAGGCTTAAAATGTCCTATATGTTGATGGTCTAAGACATAATCTATTGAGTGTTAGTCAAATGTGTGAAGAAGGATATGGCCTCACATTTCATTCAAAGGGATGTGAAATAAGGAATGTTGAATTTGGGCAAGTAATAGAAAAAGCAATTAGGACCCCTAATAATGTATATGTTCTTGATGGAGTCAGAGAAAAATGTTGCATGGGAAAAGTGGATGAAAGCTAGTTATGGAATAGAAGAATGGGGCATATCATCTTTGACAATTTGGTAAAAATGAGAAAAATAGAAGCAATAAGAGGTGTTCCTAAAATATTAAAGCTAATTGATTCCATTTGCAAGCCATTTTAGTATGGGAAATAGACAAGTTTTTATTTTAGGGAAAAAGAATATTCATTAACTAGGTCAATGGAAATAGTTCATACATATGTCTGTGGCCCTACACGAATAAAAAATTTAAGAGGTGAAATATATTTTATGCTTTTTATTGATTATTATACAAGGGAAACATGGGTCACCTTGATCAAATAAAATCCAAATATTTTAGCAAGTTCAAAATATTCAACGCTCAGTAAAAAAATGAAATGGATCTAAAGGTCAAGTGCTTGAGATATGATAAAGGAGGAGAGTTTACCTCATATTAATTTGATGAATTCCATGAAAATATTGGAATTAGAATACAATTTTAAATAACAAGGAATCCTCAACGTAATGGGGTTGTTGAAAGAAAGAATATATCAATGAAAGAAATGGAAAGACTTATGCTAGATGAACTAAAGGCTCCAAAAACGTTTTGGGGAGAACTAGTTCAAAAAACAGTTTTCATATTAAATAGAGATCAACTCAAAGTAAATATTGATAAGACTCCTCATGAAATGTGGAAAGGTAGACTTTCCTAATTCAAGCATCTAAAAGTTTTATAAAGTAAGTTTGATATCAAAAGAAATGAAGACAACATGGGAAAGTTTAACTTTAGAGTGGATGGAGGAATTTTCCTGGGTTACTCATCAAGGAGAAAAGGCTACAAGTGGTACAACAAAAGGTTAGTTGAGATAGTGGAAAGAATTGATGTAAGGATAGATGAAGAATTGCTACAAACAAGAAAAAAAATAAGTAATAAGAATCATATGAGACAACAAGCATAAAACTAGAAAAGGAAGAATAGGAAGGATAAGATAAAGAAGAAGAGAATATGGCACCTCATCAACACAAAACCCCATCGAATTATGTACAAAAAGTTCAACATATATATATATATTTCCTTGGTAATAAATAATAAATATTTCATACCGGAAGAAAATTGATAAGCACACCCTGGCATGCAAATATGGCATCATTGTCCAAAATAGAACCCAAATGTTTTTCTCAATCTAGTGAACATAAGAATTTGTAGATCTATCTTCAACTCTTCCAATAGGAGTGATCTTCAACCAACGTATTCCATATCTTAGCTTTTATAGCATGTTAGATAAATCATTAGACTTAAGAAATTAGGGTATATTTCTCTTTACATCATAATTACTGGTGAATTTTGTTGGCTTCTTTTAATATTATGTTTTACTTCTTTCATCAAGAAATTACCAAACATGAAACATGAAGACCACCAAAGTGACAAAGAACACAAGATATAGGCTCCAAGCCAGGGAAAAACCCATTTCCAAGGGGAAAACCCAGAAAATAAATTATCTTCTTATAGAATTATATCAAAGTGAGATATCAAAGACCCAAATCCATCCTCCAAGAAATCAAGTCAAGCCCTCCAAAATCCATAGAAGATTTGCATTTGTTTTAGATATTTTATACCCCAGAAATTTCACTATTTTGGATCTCTTAATAGCCCATAAAAACTCGCATTGATATAGCCCATAAAGCTCACACTTTTCAGATCATATACTATGGACGAACTCTCATTCATTTTAGGTTCTTATGCCACATCATGACTTCACATATCTTTCATTGGAAGAATTATATCTATACTAAGAAAACTCACTTTATTCTAAAATTCCATGAATTTATTGCCCAAAATGAATGATAATAGGTGCCAATATATAGTTTTCTTTCTGTGCGAAGAGTCGCATCCCTTGAGCTGGACGATTTGTTCATTTGGAGTTGGTTCCTTGAGATGAATTTATCCATAATACAATTTTAATTTTTTTTTCTCTCTTTTTCTTTACAAAAGGTCCAAGTAAGAAATTGACTCTTTGAATCAACAAAACCTAGAAGCATGAAGAACATTCTTAACTTAAATATCATATTGACTTGAGCATGAAACTCATGCTTGAAAATATTTTTTTTTCTTCGATTGATTTTTGCATGAAATACAAATTATGAAGACTAGAGCTAGTTACAATTTCCAACATTTTCAACCATCTTTCTTCTGATTTCCCATCCTCAGCATGTGAAGAGGAAGATTCTACAACCCAAACCATTCATGAAATCACTATTGAGCCTCCATTTTGTCCAGATTTTTCATGATTTTACTGAATAATTTTATGCCTATAGTAAGTGTCTATAGTCATTATTATTCTTTTTACATATTATTAAGTTATTATTTAGAGGAATTTAGAGGTAACAATGATTGATTTATAAATTCTTCTTGTTTGGTTAATTTGAAAAGTATTTAATGTGAAAGTAGCATTAGTAATATGCTCTCTTGGTGGCAGGTAAATAGTTCTTGTACTAGCAGTTCCCGTACCAACAATGCAGGAACTGCAATGTCTCACCTCTGCAGTTTTTGCCAAATATTGTCGGCCTTGATTATGCACTAAAAAGGGTGTTGTTTGCATATGCTTATTACAACAGTCATCACTAATTCAATAAAAGATTTAGAGTCCCACAACTACAATAAGATCTCGATGCAGTCATCAAAGGTTTGGATAAGTCGATAACATCATATGTGATTTTTAATGGATCAAGAATCATGGCTTATCAAGTATAGATAAGCAGACGATTCACTGGATGAGAAATGCAAGAGATTTATTGTTTTCAAGGATAACTTACATTATATCAATGCATGGAACCAGAGGCACTTGTCATACTAGTAATGAATTTGTAGATCTTACACAATAAGAATTTAAGGCGAGATATACGGGAACCAGATTTGACGTCACAAGAAAGAGGGAGTCTCCGAGCCCTAGATACTAGTACAATGTTGGTGATAGTTTTCCAGATAGTGTGGGCTGGAGAAAGAAGGGGCCATGGAAAAAGTAAAGAATCGAGCCTCTTGTGGAAGTTACTGGTCATTCTCTGCAGTTGCAACTATGGAAGGTATAAACCAAATTCTGATGAATAATTTGATTACTCTGTTTGAACAAGAGTTGGTGGACAGTGATACTTCTTAAAACCATGGATGCAATGGTGGCTTGATGGACTATGCTTTTGAATTCATTGTAAACAATGGAGTTATTGACAACAATGAGAATTATCCTTGCAAGGGTGTTGATTCCCAGTGCGACATAAATAGGAAAAATGCACATGTAATAACCATCGATGACTATGAAGATGTGCCTCACAATGACGAGAAGGCACTTAAGAAGGGTGTAATAAACCAACCCATCAATGTGGCAATTGACTCTAGTGGTTGTGACTTCCAATTCTATACAACTGATGTATTTACAAGCACATGTGGAACCAACTTGGACCATGGTGTGACACTAGTTGGTTATGGGTTAGATGATGGATTGGACTATTGGATTGTGAAAAACTCATGGGGATCATTATGCAGATTACAAACTTTTTTTATGGCCTTCATTATGAGCATACTTGATGTATTCAATTTTGTTATAGATGGCATAAAAAAGAAAGTGTCAAGTGGAAATAAGAATGCAGAGTTGAAGTCCAAGACCATAGCATATAATTATGAGACTGAACCTAAGGATGTTCACCAGCATAGAGATAAATAAGCGTAGCTAAGTTCAAACTACTTCTAGAAGCCACGAAGTCATTAGCATCATGATTAAAATGCATATACCTAGCAAATGCGCCCTGCACCCATTCGAACTTAGTAAAATGCAAATTTCCTTGTTTTGGTTCCAGATTAGTTTTAACATCCATGCTAAACTTGTGTGCATAGATCTAAGTAATTGGGTAGTGATGCTACTATAAGATAGAGGACTGCTCACTGAAAAGGATATAGAGAATTGTATTTTGTACATGGCATCCTTCATAGAACAAGGGATCGATTTTGATTGTGCAGGGAAGGAGAAGCCTGCACGGCCAGTGGGATTATCCTTGGAGGGGACCATTGGAGCCCAGTGCTACTTGTTCAGTCATGATGTAACATGATTCAACAATAATCTAAACTAGCATTCTGTTGGACACCTAATCCTAAATGGGTTAGTGTGGAAGCCGAACAAACTAAGTAGTCCAAGGGACCTTGGGATGTGAATCCCAACGGTCACCATATTGTACTATAAATGTACATCTATTGTTAATAAAAATGTACTGCATGATTTATCTTTCATATTCTCTCTCGTTCACCATGTCTGTTCAACATGGTATCAGAGCCATGATGTGTGGCCTGTTTTCCGTGAAGCGCTGTCCACTGTCTGAAGGAGAAATGCTTGAAGGAAACAAAACGTCTGCCTGACAAAGAACGCCTGAAGCGCTGTCTCTGCCTGAACGCTGCACTCTTGCTCTGTCCACCGTTACCAGAATTGATGCCATACCCTCTCTTCTACTCAAATGCTGCCTGACAAGGAACGCAGGAACGCCTGAAGGTAACGCTTTTGATATATGAACGGATTTGATATATGAGCTGGAGTTTGACATTGAAACGCTGTCTGGTATCCGATGTTTGAAGTGCTGTTTAAAACGCTCTCATCCGTTATTCTTCGCTGTTTGAAACGCTCTCATCCGTTAGACTGTACACAGGTTTAAAGGTCAAGTTGTAAGTTATGCAGCGACATGAAGTGGGGTCAGTGCAATCTGTAAACGCCCATGCCAAACATGTATAAGAACAAGAAAATCGCTGAAATTGGAGGTGTTAAAAGAATAATGTCACTTTCAGATCTCCTCCATTGAATGCAAAAATTACCCTCTGAGAAAGGTCCAGATCGCTCACAAGGTTAGGTTCAAGCTTTTCAAGCATGTATACAAGCTCATCCTGGACAATACACCTATCCTCAATGCGCTCCACCAACTTCTGCCTCTTCTCCTTGAGGTAGATCAATTCGTCATTTCCCTCAATCTGCATATCTGCTCATCAACAACGGTGTATACCCAACTTGGATCCCGAAGTCGTTTATCAACTTTGGAATATTCAGTTGCATCGAAAACCAGCGATAGCTAACCCTAACCAGGTCGTTGTACACCAGTAAGAGAAGTTTAACCTATTATGAGTGTGAAATTCATGTGCGCTCAGCTGAGCCAAAAGGATTCACTGTTGAAGTCCGACCTTTCGGAATTATGAGACTCTGAGAAATAGAAGAAGTGTCGAGAACCGTCACTGCCATGTAGCGGAAGCACAATGGCCAAATGAATTTGGCTGCTAACAAAGACTCGTCAATTGTATAATGATCTGTGTATATCAGGAGTTGCAAAGCTCGCTCCGGAAGTCAGAAAGCGTGAATGGGGGCGATGCAGAGAATTAGGAGATTCAACCAGAGAATCCCAATTGGTTGATGTTGCAAACAAGGAGATAATTTTCGCAATATCTTGATCTGCGTGCACTTCCTTGTTATATTTATAATTTTATAGCAACAAAAGGCAAACATATAAACATATTAAAGCAGGGTATGTATGGGTGAGTTTTGAAGTCCTAGCAGCTGATCGCAATTCCAATTTTGAATACCCTTTGTGAATTTTGGGTGGTCACTTAGTTCAATTGTTGTCGTCTTCAATGGATTCAATTGTGGGTTTTAGTGAGACAAAGATAAATTTATGACTAGAATTTGTGCTAATTCCCAGAAGCTGAGCTGGGCATTTTCTCTGCTATTGACTGTGAATAAGCAGGCCAGAGCTGAAGGTCTTCCAAATGCATAAGAGTGCAGTATGCCAACAAGTGTTTGACAAAAACTCTCACTGATTGTTTCTTCAGTCCCAGTCGATAATGACTTCTATTGCTGGCGCAGGAACCATTGTCGAATTAGTGGTGCGGATTTCTGTAACGGAGTAAGAGGCTTGTCACTCTTGGCATACTTATTAGTCCATTGGTAACACGTCTCCAGGCTGATGTTATGTCTTTACTGCTTTGTATTTTTTAAATATTGGATTGTGTTTGTGCATCATATCATGAACTAGTTGAAAGTTGGGTTTTGGTGCCATCATATGTTTTAAAGAATACACCTACAGCAGGCCATGTACCCACTTGTTATGAAAACTGAAACTCAATGAAGCAGTGTAATTCTTGTTTGAATATTGTGAAAATATTGCTAGTGGGTGAAATGTCTTAAGATGAAGATTTGATCAGCATTATGAAGTGAATTTGAAGCAATTTTGAAGACATTTTTTGGCAGTCATTCTAGGAGCAGTTTCTTGTAGAGATATTGGAGCAGTTTCTTGTAGACATTTTGCATGATTTCCATAGCAGCTAGATGCTCTGAAGTTTGAAGTTGAGGACAACGCTCATCTTCACATTTATATTTTTTTTGCATTGCTTGACGAGAAATGACCTCTGGAGAAAGTGAATGCAACGTGGTAACATCCAGCTTACTCAGGTCCTGCTCCATCAACCATTTTCGCGACATTGTTACCACTTGACAAGCCCTTACAAGATCTTGTAGTAAGAGTACAATATTATTTTTTTGTTGCTGTTTCCTTAGTTGTGTTTTTAAGTGACATTGAAGAAAAATGGCCAGAATCAGTGAAGTATTAGAGTTCATGAAAACTCTTATACAATCTACTGTTGATGACACATTACAAATCAACAAAGGATCTCTTTCAGGTATTCAGACATGTCTACAAAATGCACAGGAAAATATTGATTTTTTGCAGCTTGAATCACAGCTACAACAAGAAGAATTAAAACAGAGAAGTCATTCTGAACCTGTTTTTGTTCCGAACATTGAGACAACCACCCATCAACAACAAGTTAATAGTGCAACAGTTGTACATGCAGATGCAGAACCTCAGTCTGCACTTCCCAAGCCCATCATTAGACCTTGGGAGCATCTTGTCCACAAAAAGCACAGAACCGATCTTGGATATGACAAGGACTTGTCCTTTCATATTCCAGACTACGCCAAGCCCATTCAGTTTCAGAGTGCTGGTTTCATTCATGACAGTTCACCTGCTCCTCATGACAG
>APFE030195264.1:3246-18975 GCA_000404065.3 Pinus taeda | reverse complement strand
TATTACAACTCTTTTCTTGGACTCATACATAACCCTTCGGATTAAGGGGGGGAATGTTGGACACCTAATCCTAAATGGGTTAGTGTGGAAGCCGAACAGACTAAGTAGTCCAAGGGACCTTGGGATGTGAATCCCAATGGTCACCATATTGTACTATGAATGTACATCTATTGTTAATAAAAATGTACTGCATGATTTATCTTTCATATTCTCTCTCGTTCACCATGTCTGTTCAACAAATTCGATTCTATGTTTGTATCTCTCCTGAAGGTTATGATATTGTGATTTAATTACTGCAAGGGCAATGAGCTGGGTGGTTGGTCCCACTAGCCAATCTATTGTCCATACCTCTTAGAATTCTTATGAATTTTATTTTAGCTACATGGTGTGAGTGTCACTTAAGATAGGTCTGCATTTTCAATTCACAACTCTTCTTTTAAGTCATTTTATCTTCAATTTCATTCCATAATTTCTTTTTCGTTGTTTTGGTTATTTAAGTTCAATGATGTCATTGTTATCTTGGAATGTATTTTCATGAAGGTCGAGCTGAGGTAGACAAAGGATAGATAGTGAATGCTTACTGCATCTCTTAATTCATTATAATTAAGTGTGATGCTTACCTTGGTTTCATTTGATGCATACAAGGATATAATGGCTTATTAAAAATTGTGATTTAGCACATACCATTTGAGCATTCATGATTTCCTTAAAACTATTATTTGAAATAACTCATTCCTGTACTTGGAAGAAAAACATTCATTTCTGAAATATTAATAAACAAATTCCAGGATCAGCGTAAGGTGAAATTGTGAATCTTGTTTTATTGGCAAAGTAAAATGTTCGCAAATTCTTAAAATGTCTTAGAGGTAAATAACTATGATTGATATCCCTTTCATCATAGTTAAATGTTTCACACATCATATATAATATTTCTGCATTGCAGAGGAAGTATTTAATGATTTTATAAGATCAAGGCAAGTAGCAGAAAATATATTTATCGTATGTTCTTATTGCACACTTTCCTTACAGCTAAATATTGAATTGTCTTTAGAGAAGCAGTGCATATCTCATCTCAATTATTTTTAAAGCATTTAATGATTTTTGTATATTAGTTGGAATGAAGTTTCTTTATGATTCCTAGTTTAATTTCATGCTTTTCATATTTGCAACATAGCAGTAATTTTTAAGAGGGTTTGCATTCTTTATTTCCTGAATCACATTCTTTACTTCTTGAATGGTTTGTTAGCTTGAATGGGGCCTACATCCCCTTGTCCCTTGGAAAATTGAGGAAGACTTCTGTAGGAGTCAACTCAACCCAGAAGAGGAGCCAGAAGTAGATTCTCAGTGTGTTTACCTTGCTTTGACGAGTCTTGTTCCTTTTTCCTGAATGATGCCTTTTTGAACTTCTTGCAAGAGCCTGTTTTTCATTTGACAAATCCCTGAGGTCGTATTATGGCGTTCACTCTGCTACACCTCTAAGCTTATCAAACTGGATTGACAATTTAAATGTCAGTGTAAACTTGCATTTATACTGCTCGACAATCACTCTAGTTGATTCATCTCCATTTTTTAGTAATGAAGAATACTATGTGTTAAATGACCAATATGATCAAAACATTGGCTTTAACAACTATGATCTAGTTAATCATGATAACACAAATACATCTGATGGTAATTATTTCTCTACATCTTTTGATTTCACTAGGCCACCAAAAGTTGATGATTCACCATCTGAATATTTAGAAACTTTTTAGGAAGTTGAGGCACTTCAACTCTCATAGATGGTAATGTCAGGTTCTCATGATATTGACAAGGTCTCTTAAAAAGATCAGATTAGGTTTTCCTCACAAGATTCTTTTTGTAACTCATTTGCACTGAATGAATGCTTACATTATAAATATTTTCAGGGTTTTCAAGCTCATCATTTTGTTCATCATGATAAAATTGTTGATTGGTTGGAAGATTCCTTATGGAAAACTCTTCTATAACCAAGAGACATCTCATTTCTTGTGCATTTGATATAAATGAATGCATGGTTTTGAGAATATTCCAAGGTTTTCATGTTTATCAGTCTGCCTCTCAAGATAGAATTGCGGCTTGGCTAGAGCGATATTTCCTAGGAATTTATTTTTCCAACAAGCGTGACCTTCTCTCTTTTGTGCTACATAGGTAAATGCCCTTAAATTTTCATGTTTTTATATCAATACCTATCACTGAAATATTTGTGTTTGTAGGTCTAGAACATCTCCAGTGGCTACAGTGGAATTTTCACTTCACATGATCCTAACCTCTTTTTCAATTATATTAGGGTTTAGGTACACTTTCAATTTTTTTCTTACTAGAGTACTTGTGTGTGCATTTTCCTTTGTAGATAGTTCCATGCTCACATTATGTTCATTCACATTTAGTTAGTTCCATTGCATTTCTCCGCATTTATTTGTGGTTTGCATTGCATCACATTTCTCTTTTACAATGTATTTAGTTTAGTATATGTTGTTGATCTAGGTGGATATTGGTGGCCACCCACCTATTCCACTTGGACCCCCACCATTGTTCTTTTTTTTTTCCTTAATTGTAGCACAATTTACTATTTTTGGTAGTTTTTCGGGTCCTAAACTTCTGGAGCCATTTTTAAGCCCTAAACAACGCTTTTTTGAAATATTGTGACTTCACTAAATCATGTTTTCGGTTCTAGTTCGAGGGTAGATCTTTCCAACGCGGTATCATGCACGTCAAACAAAGATAATATGACCAAGTTACGACCACGGGAAGTTGGATTACCAACTAACCCCAACGGGGCCCATAAATGCTTGGTGTTACATCTCCTTGAGTTTGGGTTTTTGTTGTTTAGCATTTTCTATTATTGTTAAATAATAAAAAGGCCCTTGAGCATCATTGTAACTCAGTTTAGAGGCATGTAGCTGCGACATATCTTCTCAGAGATAATCTACCATCGCCCGAGCGAGTTTCATTTCCATTCTGTTTGTAAGCATATTTCATTATTTGATATTAGAAAGGAAGTGTTATTTCTATTGCATCTCTGTATTTATGGTTACATCTATAATTTGTTGCGTTCCTGCTTAAGTTTGGATCAGTGGTATAAGAGGGGTCTGCTCTTTCTCTGTTTTTCTTTGCATGTCCCCAATGAGGTCGGGATATAAAGAGTTAGGGCTCAAACTGGTTGAACCTTTGCAAGACTCGCCTCGTAAATCCCAACGACCTCTTGTTGAGTGATAAAAAGGTGCCTTTTTAACTCCTAATTATCTTCATATTAATTATCAATCCAGGTAAGTCTTTCTATTTCAAGAGTGTACACAGTATGTGGCGGTTATTTAACCCAGAGAGTAGCGTTTCTAAATTGCAGTATAGTTCTTTCAAATACAAGAATAAATGGATGCAGCAAGTAAATTCTAATTGCAAATGAAAGAAAACTCAATCCTCTAATGAAACTAAATTAGACACTCATCAAAGTAACAACAATCATCAGTCGAGAATTTAGTAGTAATAACTCATTCCTCTTTTAATTGATTTATTCAATCAAACACAATTCTTAATATAAGCAGTAGATGATCTCAATCTGAGAGCTTAGACAACAGTAGTCAATACTCTTTACAGTAGATGATCTCAGAATAGAATACTTAACTAAATAACTAGGTCTGAAATAACAATAAACTGTATCAACAATACTACTGCCAAATATATGAACAGAACAATTCCGTTGAGATTGGAAAACAAGAAATAGCAAAGCAATAGAATTGTAGAAAGTAAAAATTCAATCAAACCATCACATTGCAAGAATCATAAATGCATGATATAGGAACAAGAAGTGAATCCACTAGGGCCGGACCTTTAGCCTTTCGTGAACACCACCAGATTACTTTAGGAGATGTGAAGGAACATCAACCGTTTTATATATTAATCATTGCATAAACATTAGAATAAGTTCGTGCTCTGCTCAATAGCGAGAGTCAGTGATAAACATTACAATTTCTCAATAGTAGTTCTCCTCTTTTTTTGCTTACAATTGTTCCCTTTTTATAATGGGAAAGAGGCAAGAAGATAACTAGTAAAATCGATCCCTTAGGATCTCTCGAACCTAAGGGATTCGCACAATTTTCTAAGCTCATTAATTTTTCCCTCGCGCTGATCCTGTTGATTTTCTTTTGGGCATATCTGTAACCGCCGCGTCCTTCCTTATCTTGTTGCTTTCTCTTTGTTCCTTGGTTAGGGAACAACAGTTGTCTATTTTCGTATTTTTCCTGCATAAAGAAGGATACGATCAACTAAATTATAATTACTGATGATTTCCTCATTCTTACCATAATCCTTTGATATATTAATTTTTTAGGATATAAAAGGGATATAACTAAAGGAAAATGATGATGAAATAAATAACATATGCATACCTCTTGCATGAATCAACATTCTCCCTTGCTTACCCTTTGTCATGTCCTCATGAAAACCATGTAGTTCCTATGCAGAGCAGTCAAGGAATAAACTGGAGAGGGAGGTCGTAAAGTGGTCCGAAACCATTATTTTTGGCCAAGATTTCAAAAATGTGCCCTGTTTGTCCTTCAGGGAGCTCATATATAGCCTTGTACCCCTCATCTGCATACCAAATAATAGGGTTGTGAAACCGATAGCCTAGCCAATAAGGGCCTTACCTTAAGATTAGGTTGCTGTTAGTAACAAAGCATTCTGCAACAAACATAAAGTGTTTATAATTGAATGGCTCCCTGTTTTGTACATTACCATTAGAAAATTTCCACCTAAACTTGGCTACATCCAAGGAGATTTCCTGAATAGAGAGGAAGTATTCTACTCCCTTATGGACAATTTGTTTGTGAATAGGCCCCAGAGTTTGGATTACTCCTTCCCTCTTCATCAAACTTTTGTGGTTGGCCATCATTTGTAAGGGGTGTTTTGGTTCACCTCTAACCCAAAGGTCTAGTCCATTTTCCTGCCTCTAGAAAGTGTTATGGGCCTTGAACTATTTCAATTGATTAACAACGAATGAAGTGAAAGCATGGAACTACACATCTCCTATAAAAGGACTAGGGTTCCTTTCAAGTTCTTCTTCTAATACAAAATTGTGTAAATAAAATTCACACAGCAGCCTCTATACTTTTATCCCATGGTTCTTACAACAATTTATAAAATCATCAATTTTTTTCAACTCTATTGGTTTTCCATCTTTGACAGCTTTGATCTTTAATTGTAAATATTTTTCCATCAAAAATAGGGCATAGTTATTGGCAGGAGATCTGCATGCTAATATGTCAGTATATAAGGAGCAAATAGTATCAATTTGACTCCTGGTCTTTCCCATTCTAAGCTTTATTTTCTCAGTCCTCTCTTCTGCCTTTCTGTATTTCTCAAATGCCTCACTTTTGGCCGCATTCATATCCTGCAATTGCCTCTGTAATTCCTGGTACCTTTGTTGGGGGACAGTTTCTTCCTCAAGCCATTCTATGGTAAGTCGAGCCTGTGCCAGATTTTCTTGAAGATTTTCTATACTAGGGTCGCTGCTTGTCATAATGTCCTTGGATTGAATATCTATCTGCATATTCTTGCTGTGAGAGTGGATTTTTATTGTCTGCATGTTCTTATTATGGGACTGAATGCTTATAGTATGTGTACTTTTATTATGGACAGTCCATCTTTCTGTCTGGGTGGCCGTGTTGTCGGAGGGTACCACTTCTGTTTGAACAACTACATTATGAACATGTATACTCTCTGTTTGGGCAGCTGCTTCTGCAACATTGACATGTTGTTCCCTAACAATTGGAGTGAATATGGGCTCAGTTTGAGTCCCAGTGACCTTTGTATCACGAAATTTAGTTTGAATGGTTGCATCTAATGTTTCCGGGGTTTTGTCTAAAAATTTCCCCGTTGTTAATGTCCTTATCTTTCACCTAAGTCTTTTCACCAATTTCTACAGCCTCTGATGTTCCTTTCTAAGTCTTTTAATTTTGTTTTCCTTATTTTTAGAAGGAACAACTATTCCACTAATCATTGCTCTTAGTGAGCTCGGTTTCTTATCTTGGTTTTGTTCTTCAAGAACTGTGTCCTTACCCTAACTTGTTCCTATTTATCCTATTTGTCCCATATCCTATATATTTAAACTGACCCAACTGGGTTCTCCTAGAGGTGCATTACTAGTTTGGTCTTCCTCTTCCTGAGTGGCTTCTGTTCCTGATTCTTATCTACCAATTACGTTTTCTGATATGCTCCTATTATAGGCAGAGTTTTCTTTTGATTGTGTTGCTTCACCATTAAAGTTGAGCGGGCTTTCAGGTTGTATAAATTCATTTATATTAGCCAAAATTTGGGCCAATTCAATATCAAATAAATCTTACGGGGACTTGCATTGGGTGTTAAGGGGAGTTGTGTTTCATCCCTCTCCTCTTCACTAGAGTGCTCCATTTCCTCCTCAAGTTCTGATTCCCAGTCATCTTGTCCTTCCAGCTGTAAATGTTGCTCATTTTCTGGACTAGATAGTTCTAAGGGTTGGCTGCCGCTACCCTAAAGGTTTTCAGCTGTTCCTAGGCTTGTCTTCGCAGAGTGTCTACATTTTTGTGGAATGTTTGTTGTGTTGGCAATCCTCTTCCTTTTTGGAACAGGGTTAGGAGCAGGTAAAGCTAACCTCCCTTCTATGGTAAATAATAATTCTTCCTGACTTGTTTGCTGCTGGGTAAGGTTATAGCTTACTATCAGCCTAATTAAGCAATGATGACTCACTACAGTTTCTATATGCTGAGATTTTTTTATGCTTCGAGCAGCATCATGCAATAAGAAATTCAAATATGCAAGCAAGTTTACATAACATTTCTATTTTAGAACTACTAATAATTTAAGGTGTCATGGCCTTACCACATCTTTTCTTCCATTGCATGTGATATAACTATGAACAATTCTGGCCAGTTCTTTCCACGGTTCTCCAAGGGATGAAGGTTGAACTCCTTTGCCTTTGACAATCAGGTTCTGTCCCTCATCCTGAAAGACTGCAATAGTATCCTGCAACCTCAATTTTTTATGAGTCCATATGGGTCCGACTGCTGGTAATTTAGACACTTCAATTATTACTGTGTCTGTCACTGTAATTTGCCTTCCTCTTATTGTAGAATGTTCATTCTATAAATTCTGTAAGAATTCGATAGAAATGGCTTCATTTGGTTGCTGCAGTCATGTGAAATATGCAAACCATCCAGCTCTAACTAAAATTTCTCTAGTGGCATTGGAAACAGCTAGTATCAGTGGCTCCTTGCGCACTGTTCTTGCTCCCATTTTACCTGAATTCCACACACTGTTAGCTTAACACAGGTGACACGTCAATAGACAGAGCCAGTAATGGAACAACAAGTTGTTAATACTGGATGATACTATTTTTCAGCATGGATACGCTTAAAGACTTGCTATTATGGAATGTCGTATAGTCTGGTATAACCAAATGAAGGACTGACACACATGCATGAGTGCTTTGGGAGTCACCCTCTCCCCCCTTAAAATGATAGGTCGCCTTCGACTGGTTAAATGAAGGAATGATGCACTGGCAGCGATGTACAGGAGTGGTAAAAATGGCAAGGTATAGATATTTATGATAGGATCACAAAAATATCAAGGTACTGAAATTGATGCATAGAACGAGAATTATGAATAAATGTGGAGATGCTGTCGAATGATTTGAAAAGGTAGAAATGACATCTTACGTGGGCAAGATGCTTGCGGTCATTATTCCACTTAAACCACTATGATTGATTTTTTTAAAAGATATCTCATGCATAAGGTTCAAAAAAATAAATCAGGGATATAATCTTCTCTATAAAAAAGATAAAGAATAAGAAAATGGAGTTATAATCACTATTGATGTTGAAAATTTGACTCCAATACCATCAACAGAGTTGTTGTTCCCCACAAGTGTTTATAACCTTGGCAGAGTTGCTCTTTCACCCTTTGGAACCATGATCCTTTATGTATAATTAGGAAAGTGCCTTATGATGTCAGAATGGAGGCCATTGTACTGGCTTGGTGACCAGATGAATCACAATGCCATTCAGTGGGGAGGAGCGAAAGGTGGGCAGGCCAGCTCATGATGAGACCTCATGTTCCAAGGATTTTATTTTTTCTGATGCATCAATCGGATCATATCCCTGGTTTGGTGGCCATAGTGGGAATGCCACTTTGCTACTTCCTTATGATCATGGTAGACTGGCAATTGATGAGACCCCCTATCCTCCACCTGAAAAATCATAAAATTGTTAGTAAAAATATGTATATACATATTTTTTTTTTATTTTTTTAGGAAACATTCTTTTTATATGGGGTGATAACACTCCTTAAGAGTAGGGATGGTGGAGAAGTTTACCTACAACAAAAAAAAAAAAACAAAATATATATATATATATAATATATATATTATATATATTGTTTACACTTATTCAATGATAATGAGCATAGATAATTATAAGGGTTAGGGAAGAATCAACATGGTATAAATAATCAATCAATTTGATTTATAGTGAAGATAAGGACAACAAAGTGATATAAATGGTTGTGTCCTTCCATTTTTTAATCAATTCAAAGCAATCTCATTAAAGATGATAATATTCAATTTTCTTGTTCCAGTAACCTTCAAATTTGTATCCTTATATATATGTTTGTATTCTTGCCCTATAGAGGATCATAGAGAGTGAAATCATATTCACAAGGTGATTATTTTCTAGAGAAAACCTTTCACAAAAAGTGTTGTTCCTTGTAGGGAACAGAAAGAAAAACACACAAAAACGTGTTGTTCCTTAAAGGGAACCACAACTGTTCCTTAGGAGGAACAACAAAAAGAAAAAAAATTGCGTGCCGAAACTGTTGTTCCTTAGAAGGAACAACAACTGTTCCTTAGAAGGAACATCGAAAAGAAAGAAAAGTAATTGGACGTGAAATTGTTGTTCCTTAAATGGAACAACAACTATTCTTTAGATGGAAAAATGGAAAAATAGACGCAAATGAAACTGTTGTTCCTTAGAGGGAACAAAATTAAAAAAAACCCAAACGAAACTACTATTCCTTAGAGGGAACATTAGAAAAAATTTATACATGGAATTGCTATTCCTTAGAGGGAACGACTGTTGTCCCTTAGAGGGAAAAACAGTTGTTCCTTAAAGGGAACAACAAAAAAACAAACGCACACGAAAGTGCTATTCCTTAGAGGGAACGACTGTTGTTCCTTAGAGGGAACAACAGTTGTTCTTAGAGGGAACAACAGTTGTTCCTTAAAGGGAACAACAAAAAGAAAATGCACGCGAAACTGTTGTTCCTTAGAGGGAATGGCTGCTGTTTCTTAGAGGGAACAATAACTGTTCCTTGAAGGGAACAACAAAAAATAAATGCTCATGGAAGTGTTATTCCTTAGAGGGAATAACTGCTATTCCTTAAAGGGAACAACAATTGTTCCTGAAAGGGAACAACATTTTTTCCTTAAAGGGAACAAAAAAACAAATGCACACGGAAGTGTTGTTCCTTAGAGGGAACAACACGAAAACCAAATATACAAGAGACTGTTGTTCCTTAAATGGAATGAAAAATGTTCCTTAAAGGGATCAACAGTTGTTCCTTAAAGGGAACATCATGAAAATCAAATATACAGAAGACTATTGTTCCTTAAATGGAACAACAATTGTTCGTTAGAGGAAAAAAACAAGTGTTTCGTAAATCGAACAACAAAAGAAAACACACACAGAACTGCTATTCCTTAAAGGGAACGTTAGTTTTTCCTTAGAGGGAACAATAACTATTCTTTAAAGGGAACAACATGCAAATCAAATATATAGGAGGTTGTTGTTCCTTAAATGGAACGAAAGTTGTTCCTTAAAGGGAACAACAACTGTTCCATAAATGGAACAACAAAAGCAAACACACACGGAACTGTTGTTCCTTAAAGGGAACGACAGTTGTTCCTTAAAGGGAACAACAACTATTCCTTAAAGGGAACAACATGAAAATATATACAAAAAATTGTTGTTCCTTAGAGGGAACGAGATCTGTTCTTTGGAGGGAACAACAACTGTTCCTTAGAGGGAACAACAAAGGAAAAAAAGAGTTTATTTACATTTTATACTAGCAAATTCAATCAAAATAGAAAGAAAAATTTATGTACAAAATTCAAAAACAAATGAATTATTCACTGGGCCAATGCTAAGGATGGGTTGTCTTCCTCAGTGAGAATTTGTATGGTGGAATCTTCCCGTAACTGTTGGCAAAAGGACTCCCTGGTAAGCGGTTTGTGATAAAGTCGTACTCGATGTCCATTCGATTTAAAAGAATAACCAGACCCATCGATGATGGCTAATGTGATGGTGCCATTATCATGCGCCTTTTGTATTTCATAAGGTCCTAACCATCTGGTCTGGAGTTTTCTGGGGAAATCCTGAAACCTAGAATCATACAGGAGTACCCAATCTCCTTCGTGGAAGATCTTCTTTTTAATAAGGGCATCATGACATTTCACTCTTTGTTGTTGGATCAGTGCATTGTGCTAAAGAGATGATCGCTGGATTTCATCCAATTCATTGATTTGATGTAGCCTATTAATTTGTGCCTCGTTTAAGTCCAAGCCTACTTCCTGAGCTATCCTTAGTGTCTGGATTTCGAATTCAGTTGGGAAGATAGGTTCTTTGCCAAACACTAATTGGTATGGGGAATGTACCATGGTATTTCTCCATGTCATACGATATTCCCATAGGGCTTCTGGCAACCGAGTAGCCCAGTCTCGTTTATGTGATGCAACTGTCTTTGTAAATATTGCCTCGATCACTTTATTGGTGCTTTCTACCTGGCCATTTGCCTGCGGGTGGTATGGAGTCATGATTTTGTGCATGATATGATAATTCTTTAATGTTGTAGCGATATTATGGCATATGAATTGTGTCCCTCCATCCTTGGTTACCTCTCTAGAAAATCCATATCGCACGAATAGTTGGAAAAAAAAGTGGATTATTGAATCCTCTGTTGCCCTTGGTAGTGCCTCTGCCTCCACCCATTTAGTCACATACTCTGTTGCAACTAATATATATGTCTTTTGATTAGAGGATGGGTTTATTGAACCGATGAAGTCTAACACCCATCGCTCAAAAGGTTCAATGACTATCTGTAGGTGCAGGGGCATCTCATCAGACTGCCTGGGGTGTCCCATTCTCTAGCAACTATCACATGCCTGGGCAAATTTCTTGGCATCTTTAAAAATGGTGGGCCAATAATAGCCCATTTGTAAAAATTTGCGACCAGTCCTACAATCTGCAAAATGTCTACTGCACGGACCATCATGGAACACTTTCAGAATGTTGAAAACTTCATCTTCCCTGACACATCTTCTAATGTGCATATCAGCTCCTGTATGAAATAAGTAGCCCCTGATCCAAGAGAATCGCGTGTTGCACTGTACTATTTGTTTTCTTTCATTAGGTGTCAGGTGCTTGGGTAATTTGCCCACTGCCAAATAATTTGCGACATCTGTGTACCATGGTGTATTCAATGTTACAAAAAATAAATGTTCATCTGGAAACTGGTCTTCTACTGCTGCCGAGTCATCTATCTTTGGAATTCGTGAAAGGAAGTCTGCTATAGGATTTTCTTTCCTGGTCGATCTTTAATTGTTATATTGAATTCCTACAAAAGAATCAACCATCTTGTCACTCTTCCATTTGTAACTGGTTTATTGGCTAGATATTTAATAGCAGAGTGATCAGTGTATAAAACCATAGGGTATCCTATTATATAATGTCTAAACTTATTGATAGCATAGACTACAGCCAAAAATTATTTTTCAGTGACAATATAATTTAATTTAGCAGGAGATAGATTTTTTCTAATATAGTATATTTCATATGGCTTTTATCTTCTTCCTAGCTGAGAATTTCTCCTATGGCTGTGTCTGAGGCGTTGAATGAAATCTGGAATAGAAGACCCAGTTTGGGCCCCTTAATACTAGGGCTATTGATACAAGCCATTTTAAATCTTCAAAAGCGATGTCAAATTTATCTGTCCAAATGAAATCAATATTTCCTGTTAGTGCATATAACGGTGCAACAATCTGAGAAAAATTCTTTATAAACCTTCTATAATAACCAAAAAATCCCAAAAAACTAAGTACCTATGTTTGTGGGGTAGGGGTAGGTATTAAAAGAATTATCTAATTTTTTGTTGGATCTACCTAGATTCTAACAGCTGAGATATAGTGACCCAAGACGAGGTCCTCGGTCATCATCATGTGGCTCATTGCTTAAACAGAGTCTGGTGGCAATGAATCTTTGCAAAACCTTCTCTAATGTTTGCAATACTGGCTCGAAGTCATCTCCATAAGGTGTAAATTCATCCATGTACACCTCGAGCCCTTCATTTGTTAGATCTAAAAAAATGTTGAGTATAGCCCTCTGAAATGTGGCAGGGGCATTGCATAGCCCAAAAGGTAGGACCGTGTAAGCGAATGTTCCCCAAGGGCAAGTAAAGGTAGTCTTATCCTGATCTTCAGGGAGACCAATTTCTCCTGATTACCCAATATTCTGCACAAAAACTGCAAACATTACTCATATCTGTTTTAAAAATAATAAAAATGCACCAAAAGTGACCTTTTCAAGGTAAAAAATAAATAAATTAAATTTATTTATTCAAAAAATCTTATAAAAAGGGCTTTTACAAGTTCATTTTCACCGTTTGGCTTTGGAGTAAAAAGTAAGAGCTTTTGGTAAGAAAACTTCCTGTGGAGATTATGAAAAATCTGACCACTGGAATCGAGAACCATCTTCTCCAGGTAATCCACATTTTCCCTGACTTGCATTTCATCCGTTTAAAATTTTGTTTTAGGATTTAAAAATTGATTTTTAGAGGAAAATTAGGGCAAAAAATCGCCTACCGCAGTTACGCCATGTGGCCCCTGTGCACCCTTATTTTTCTGTGCACAGAGAAAAGTCAAGGTGCCACACCTATCCTTAAGGATAAGTGCACAACTACGCACTGTCTCTAAAAGGATGGGTGCGAACCCCGCGGAATGCGGATTTTAAACCCTAAATTCTTCATTTTTGCCCCATAGATTTTGAAATGAAATGTTATAAACCGCCTATTTTGTAATGCAGGTACACAAGATGCTTGTTTGGTGGGAAAGAGAGCACGAGGACGTTGATCAAGCTGCATTACTCCATCCACCTTCATTACAGGCATTGAGACATGCGGGCTATTCAAATTTTGGACCATACCTGACATGACGGCATAGGTAGACTTTCTACAATGGCTGGTGAACAAGTGGAGCACGCAGGACTAGTGCTTCATTATTAGTGGCAACCGGCTCGAAATCGAGTCAGATGAAATATACTTTTTGACTGGCTTGCCCAAGAGAGGCAAGGAATTATCTCTGTTCGGATCTAGGCCAGGTGGCTAATCTGTCACTAGTCTCCGACTAGAGTTTTGTAATAACCAGACTCCAGACAAACGGATAGATGTTAAAACCATCTCTCGTCTTGAAATAAAAGTGATCGCCTTTACTATTACCAAACTTTGCGGGAGCGCAGCATTGCATCTAGCTACTGGTTCCCAGATGCGCATGGCAATAGGCTACTTCCGAGGCACCATCTTCAACTGGTGCGATGCTGTACTGGCCAATGTGAAGGGCCAATTGACTAGGGCAAAGAATGGACAGCTAAAGAACTTTGGATATGGTTATTTAGTTATCAGCTTTGCCCTAGAGAGGGTACCTATGCTGGTTCCACAACAACTTACTGTTGAGGCTGGACTTCCCCGAGATCCTAGGGTTATGTGATGGGTTGCAGTCATGGCCCGCCATCCTGAGGAGGGTACCGAGGTTGTTCGATTCACACCCCAGTATTTCCGTTGGTTAGAGAACCAACTCTTTGTGATTCAAGATTTTCCATACGCTGGGATGGATTATCGTGGTGATCCCGACATGGCTCTTCCAGCAGGAGAGCAATGGGATGATAGAGGTAAAATTGTTTTCAAAATTTTCAATTATATATATTTTTTGTTTTTAAATCGTCCCAAAACTAATAGTAAAAAGTTTTTAAATGCAGATGTGGGTCCACGGTGACCAGCTGCTCTCCAGCCTTATGATCAAAGACAGCCAGCTGCTGCAACACTGGCCCCACAGGACCAATCAGCAAAGACCTTGGCCGATTTGGAGGGTCACCTAGAGTGCTTGACCGCAGATATTTCGGAGACCAGGATAGATGAAATTCCTCTTAGACTTCAACGCTATGTGATTGGGGTCCCAGGACCTTTTAGGAGGTTCCTTTGTAGGGTGGCCCGAGCAGTGGTGACTTATCATGATCATCACGAGTGATAGGATGATTGCCTTGTAGACTCATTTTTGGACTTTTTATACTATCATTTTTGCCGATCATAAGGTGGTTTTCAACCTATGATCGAAGATGATGCATATTTTGACACACTCCTATGCAATGCTATATTACTATTATTGGTTATCTTGCAAAACATGTTATGGGATGTTTTTAAATTTACTGTTTGATTTAATGCAAATGTTTATTTAACATTTGAGAAGCAACTACATCTACTAATGTATTTAAATATCTTGGAATGTGCTGATATTTAATGTAATCAAATTCTCATTCCAAGAGACGGACTCTCAAAAAAATTGTAATAACACTAGATTTCTAATGGAATAAACTCTATTGAACTGTAATACAATGAGTTCCGAATCTAAATTAACAATCAAACTTCGAATTCCAAATGAAATGGATTCAGATAATAACTCAATCACTGCAATGTATCTGCAATGTTGTTCGTTGTTTGACCGAGGCTTACCCCATGCATAGATACTAACTCGTCAGAGGGCGAATAGATAACCCAAGCTGCGGAAGAGATGTTCTGTGTACTATGACAAGCGCCATCAGCAAAACCAATGTATGTTTGGAGAGGCATCGACATCTACAATATCAAGAGTAAAATCAAGATAAGTAGGAATAATAATGAAAAACACTCTCTAAAGTAAAGCACACATTTCTAATCTAAAAACACACCAAAATTAGAAAGAAACTAGTCTAAAAAATCTCCACACTAATCTTTTAAGCATAATATCGCTTTAGATAAAGCCCATTCCTAGGTTTACCTAAAGAGACATCGTCAAAATCTTCTAATTCATAGGCCCCTTTTGCCAGCTTGACAATATACGGACCATGCCACATGGGTACAAATTTGCCAACCCCTAGCTTATCGTTTGCCTGATTGTAAAGTAAGACTATGTCTCCTTGCGAAAAATTGCGGGGTGTAACATTCCGATCATACTGAGCTTTAATCCTTTTGGCATGAGCTTCGATAGCTAATGCAACATTATGTCGATTCTCATCTAATTGAGCTAAGTATAATAAACATTTTTCCTCTTCAGAAGTGGCTGGTAATAATTGCACGACAATTTGTAATGACGGGATTTCGCATTCAATGGGTAATATTGCCTCTAAACTGTAAACCAGTTGAAAGGGAGTAAAACCGGTTGATGTTTTGACTCAGGTTCGATATGCCCAAAGTGATGAAAATAACATGTTATGCCAATTCGACCTATGAATCCCAATTATTCGTCAGATCATGGTGACTGTTGGGTTGTGTTATATTCTTTCCACATAGTTAACAGGGGGTTTGAGGGGTACTCGTAATCCCACTTTATGGGGTCCGGGGCAGCGCCCCGGAAAATTTTGGTTTTGGACCCTATGTTAGGTT
>APFE030195260.1:3168-19035 GCA_000404065.3 Pinus taeda | reverse complement strand
CCCCTCTACGGGGTTCGGGGCAGCGCCCCGAGAAAATTTTTTTTGGACCCTATATTAGGTTGGGCGAACCTACCTATGTTTTTTCGGTCCACAGTTTTGGACCCGATGGTTTTCGGTCCATGGTATTGGATGCTTCGGCATGTATAAATATGTATTGTAACATTGAAAGGAATATAATGAAAAATCAAGCTGGTAGTCTCGGTTTGGAGATCCAGTGGGAAATCTCTGTGTATATGTGTTTTATGTGTTATGCTCTCGCATTTTTATTTTTCCTGTGATTTAGAATTCATATGCAGGTAATTTATGTACGGGGTTAAAACCTACATCACCTGCCTAATTTTTTCCAAACCCATCTAGATACTGTGGGCGTGCTGCTCTCTGACTTCTGGGATAGTGGAGGGTTGCACCTTCAATCATAGCTTAGTGATTTGTAGGTTCAACTCAAACTGAACCTTTGTCATTTCCTACTGGGCCTACAAACTCCGGCCGCCAATCTATGGACCCGCTCTACTGCTGGTAGCTCTAACGGCACGGCCAACTCTAGAACGCTCTTGCATGCATCCTCTACGGCCTGCTCCAATCTGCTAGCCTGTGCAACCAACTAATCCCTCTGGATGCTAAACTGGTCCATGTTGATTTTCTTCTCATGTAGGACTTGGATCGCTCGGCCTTCCCAGGCACGGAGTTCGACGATGACCCCATCCTGCATCTGGTATAGTATTTTGTGCGGTAGTGTGGCCAAGTTCAAGCTGACACCTTTCATGGTGCTCATCAAAACCTGGTCATCCTTGCTTACTGCTGCTAATAGGCCTTCGGGCAAGATGAAGGTGTTACCCATACGGGCGCATAGCGACTATTTGGCCTCAACATTTCCTGCTACAACATACTAGGCCATTATGCCTGTTTGGGGATGTTGTACCTGTAAACCTTGTAGCTACGAGCTGAGTGCCCCCAACACAGTGTTCTACTCCATCCGCAATCCCTGGAGCACGTCCTCCACAACTTCACGAATCGTTTTGCTGATATCCAATAAATCACCTTCTATGAGCGTGATAAGGTCGACAGACGTCTTCGTGGCTTTCCCTTTCTTCCTGGGGGCTATTTTCTCTAAGCCGCACAACCGTTTGAGTTGTGTTGATGTCATACTCGGTCTGCGCAGTCCTCCTCCCTACCCACTTCCCTAGTCTGCTAGCCCGAGGACATCTCCTGGCCTTCCTTTGCCTCTCTGGTGGGTGTGGTTGTGGTCTCTATCGTCTATGCTACTACTACTTCATTTGCTGCCTTCTGCCGTGTGGCTGCTTCTTGTTCCTGGTGCCTCCTCTTAGCCAGCTGTGCAATGCACAATTTGGTGTCCTTCTTTCATTACTAAGCTGCGACCTACTCCATTTCCACCAATTTTTGGGTGCACGACTCCAGAGGCCATGACTCCATTACTGCGAATATCACATCATCCGTTGCAATGAATGGAAGCTTACCCATTTTCGTGCTAGATCCTTGCACCCCTGGATATACAGGTTATGCATATCTGCCTTGAATTCTGTCATGCTTTGCAAGCTGTTATGAACTGTAGGGGACAAGCACAGCCTGCAGTTGATCCATGTTCGGATGCTCTCCTCCACGAACACCCAAAACACCGTTATCTCATGAATCCTTTCCGCATATTTTGTACCCCAGAGTAAGGTGTACCTCGCGGCTTCGGGCAAGTCACCCTCTATAGTGGGACATTGGCTATCCGCCAACAACTCCCCTGCAACCAACAAGATGGATAAGAGCAACCACGCATAGTGGAAGGTCTTACCCTGCTCCTAGGCCTCCCTGCAGTTCATCAAGAATTTTTTGCAAAGGAGCCGCACCCAGTTGAACTGGACCCCCACTACACATTTCTCTGCCAACGCAATCACATACACTCGTACTTCATCGGGGTGGCATTTCCTCATTATCTTACTGGCAAGCAGCTGGGTGGCTATGCGCACCCCTTGGTCTTTAATACTTGCTATTGTGTACCACGAGATTGTTTCCTTTGACTAAAAGTCGAGAAATTCAGTGAATTAGATCGGTCGTGATGGGAATTGGATCCTCCAACCAAAGATACCTATCATGCACCATGCATAGTAGTTACATGATGACAAACATGGTGATGGGCACGTGCTGGTAGTGGGGTATCCATCGCAAATGGAGTAACCTAGCCTTCTCCACACCGCACAACCATTTTTTCTTTATTAGCTTCTCTGCGACCAATTGTGGGAAATTCTCGTTGTCCACAAGGTCCCAATCATTGAACTTCATAGTAGGTACTCATCCGAATGGCCGACCTTCAAACCTTATATCATTGGGGAGGAGTGGGGTCTAAAGTGAACTCTTCATGGCCTCCAGGTCCTTCGATACCTTGGCTTTCCCCTTCCACGGGGGTATGTAAGGAGGTAGCTTTGTCACGAAATTATTTTGGGAGACATCCTCTCCCTCATCATCTTGCACCTCAATTTGGGCGATTAGGGTCTGCAAGTCTTCCTTCTCCGCCATTGACAATTTTCCAAACTGTGGGTTTCTTGGGGATACACAGACTGGCCCCATCATTTGCTTATCTTTCTGTGGCCGCAGTGTTCGTGGTGATTTTGGAACATCAGGTGCAGCTACTACCTCTCTAGGCTCCTCATGGGCCATACGGGGCTCCGTGGTAACTTCGGTGAATCGCACTCTTGTTCTAGCAGTTGTCATTGTGTCTACACTTGAGGATGGTAAGAGTATACGACACTCAATTCTTTGTACTTGCTCAATTTTCAAACAACCAAGTGTTTCCTTGGAGATGGCCCTGGGGGTTTTATAGCGTCCTTTGAATTTGAATTCGACCCTTCCCCCCACTTTTGCATCATTAATTCCTTCTTGGAAGCAGATCGTCCCAAATCTCGTTCTTAATTCATGTCTTAATTGCCCGCTGCCCACTCCTTTTTCCCTTAAATTGGACCTCTTGTCATGAATAGTGACACCAACAATCACCTCCCAGCCTACCCATATAGCAACGCAACACGTTATGCGCGGTTGCGACCCTTGTGACGTTCCAATCCTACATGCAACGTCCATCTCGCGCATCTCCCATACAGACTCTTTTATAGTCCCGCACTCTATTTCAACTGCTTGGAGTGCTGAGGCTGTGCTTCCTACAGATAGTCAAGTGATCGCACCACCGGTGTGAGGCTTCAATTTACCTACCATCCCATTCCGTGGGCACCCCTCAATTACCCTCTTATCCGTTAGTGTGTCGCATTCTTCCTTGTATGGTGCACTCCCCTGTTTACTTTGTCTAGTAAGGTGTGGTCGCAGCCATGATAGCAGGGTCACAAATTCTTCTAATGTAGTAGTATGGCTAGCTATACCTTGTCCCATTGTGCTTAGTTTCTCGGCGTAGCATGCTTGCGCAACCTTGGTTTCCAGTTTTTTGATTTATTCATCCAATATCATGCTTTCCTTTCTCAACCGTACCCAATCTTCTTCGAGTTTGCAAAGTTTCAAGTTCCCTCGCCGAATGGCTTCCTGTAACTGCATAATTCCTTTACCCAGGTCCTCGAATTTTGTCCCAACTGTGGGAGCTGTTGTATGGGGATTCTTCTCTGCTCTTATGGTTTCATCTCTTCTCATCAATGTTGGGGTCATTTCCGCGCTCCGATTTTTGCTTATGGCCTTATAGGCCCATCGAACCACTGGTACGCACAGGTCCTAGTCAGTTCGTCTCACCAGGTGAACTCTGTTGATGATTTCGCATAGATTTTTAAATGCTCCGACGTGGAATATTTGTGGTGTGCGTCGCTTTTCCTGCCGTCGCTTCTGATTCTAATTTTCGATCTTTAGTTCGAATGTGCTTGCACAACACACATCTGCACCCATCGACATAGGTGGCGTGCAAGTTGCTTCGTCCTAGCTGCCCGGCTCTCATTTGATGTTGGGGGCTTCAAAACCATAAGTGCATCCATCTTCTACATTCGCGCCAGTTTACAATGGTCTTCTGATGTGTACTCCACCATCGTGTGGGTGTCGCATGCAGCGCCCATTCCAGCGCACCGTACCGTTGTTGTTCCGATACTGCGCTTTCAAATTTGTCCAAGAATTCATCCACCACTATCACTCCATCATATGTTGGTAGTTCCCTTATCTTTGTCATCATGCAATGCAATGATCTAATCATCATGTTGTAATTCAGCATTGTCACTTCATGCAACCAATTCTACCAGCGTTCTACTTCTTCGTCTAAATTCGAAGTACATGGGTTTCTGTGCTCCCACGAGATTATCTCATCTACAGTCGGGTTCACCCAATCCTGGTCTCGTGTTGTTATTTGGTAAATACAATCTAGCTCATCATCACTTTCATCGTCGCTCATTGGTTCAGTGTAGCGTGCTCCTTCGGCTGGGTCTAGCGGAACTACTACGCGTAGGGACTTTTTCTCAAATATCATCTTCCACTTCTTCAAGTTGATGACTCCATTCATATCAGTAGCCCTGTCTATTCCTAGCAATGCAGGATAAGGATTGTTGTCATCGACAATCTCTATTACTTCAAAGTCCGTCTATGTGTTCGTACCTTCGACATCAACTGCTACCCCTTGCAACCTCCCCATGGGAAAAATCTTATGTTGATTCGCCATTCATAATTGAATAGGGGACCATTGTAACGCGGGCATGCCCATGCATTCCCATGTCTGCTTTGGTAACATATTCACGTCCGAACCCAGATCCAGGATGACCTGATCCATTTCATACTCTCCAATCTACGCTGTTAATCTCATTTCCCTCCCGGTGCACAATGCATGCTTTCCTAGTTTCCATACTACGCATGGTTCCCCTAACCCTGCGCACCTAGTGATAACCTCCTGTAGTCCCTAACACTGCCTTAGCTAAGAAGGATCCATCCCTGGCTCTGGTTGATCCTTACTACCTGAAGTGGAGGCCTCTGCGAAGCTCTTCTTAACTTCCATGAACGTCTCCTTTGCACATTCTAAATCAAACTCAAGTTCCTTTGTAGGAGCCTTGTGAACCCATGTATCTTCCTTGGTTGCTTCCCCTTATCCTCCCCTGTGGTCGCACCACTTTTGAGCATCATGTTCACATTTGGGTCTTCTTTAAATGGTTTAGACCTCATCATTTGGATATTATGAGTTGGAGGAGGTTGGATTACCCCTTTCTTGCGCATCTATGTGATCAACATAGGACAATCTACCACTTGATCATCAAACTGAGCATAGTATCAACAAATTATTCTCATTGGGTTGGTACAATCAAGGGAATAGTGCCCTAGTCCTCCGCAATTGTAACAAATTAACTATCTGCAGCCCCTTCCTGGTCCCATTCCTCCTCGTCCTTGACCTTGCCCCTAAAATCCAATGTGCGCCATCCTCACAGCTAGGTCTAGGGCTCGTGTCTCTATCTACATCCTATATGATAGGGTTTGGTCCATCATTAACTCGTAACTATGACAAGTGCACTCATCATGGCCTACCAACTTGCAGAAATTACAAAACAACTGCTAGGGAGTCTTCGTATACTTCTGCAACACATGACAATTATTTGTCATGTGTTTTCCTCCTATCTGACAGATCACGAACCATAACATGGGTGTTGCACTTGGCCCATCCTGTGCCTCTGGTCTTAACGGCATTGGCCCCCCTCCTACCAAGTAGTTCGCGAATACTGGATAGTGGTCCCTGTCATGGCTCTGGCCTTTGCATTTTACACACCATACTTCCTCGCATGCCTCTGGCCATGGTGCCCTATTCTACTTCAAGCTCTGCATTTCCAAGCAGAGATTCTATAGTTGCAAGTGGATTTGTTGAACTCCAAGCCCCGGATCTTGTATCGGTGTTTCATGCAACCTCATCGCCATTTCCAACACTTCGGCCTTGAGTAGAAATTTTTTGTTGTGACAGCGTCGTCCTCAGGTAGGGTGTCCGAGATGCCACAAACCATGTGTGATGTTGTGCATCTGTGAGTGTCATATTAGCCTCACAGATCATACTCTTCAGTCGTTGATCCATATCCTAGGGGGTCTCGCCTAGAAGCATTGTGATCTCTTTAAACCTGATGATTGACTTTGTCTCTGATTTTGGCTGGCTAAATTCTCTGTTCAACTCATTCTAGATCTCTGCTATCCTTACATTTGGGTGGTCATTAGAGTGCTTAATATACCATGTCAACGCGCGATCCTTTAGTTCTTACACCAATGTAGCCTTCTTAATGTTGTCGTATGTGACCCCTTGTGCTTCCCACACTTCTCTTACCACAAACTAGAACTGGTCTGGATCCTCATTCCCTACTCCTCTGAATATAGGTAGCTTGATCACACTTGCCATGCTGAACTGCGGGGTTGGTGGAGGTGGAGTGGGTGGAGATGGAGGTGAAGGAGGTGAAGTGGGTGGTGTCATGGGTGGAGGTGGTAACTGCGGAATGCGCTACCTTATTAAACTGATTGCACTTATTGTAGAGACCTGAGTGAGCTATTCCTCGCTCTCTCACGAAGGTGAAATTAAGGGATTGTTTCCTAATTCCCCACTACCTTTGTCGATCTTTCCACTCCATGTTGTTCCAAACATTAATGTATTCGCATAACCCGCTTTTTACATAACAACATCTTAATCCAGGTATTCAGAGATTTAATGTACTTACCTCGTGGTCCCTTGAGAAAACGTCATTCTACTTCGTTGTAGCTCACGGTCATGTCCACTGCAAACTCAGTGATAAATCCCCCTATTATCCAGTCGAGTCAATGGTCCACAGCTCGCGCAATCTTATCTTCTGATGCCTCTAGTCTCCGCACTAATTTTGGGGTCCACACTATCGTTTGGTCGAGCTTACACCTTCCCTGGCTGTCGGCTAACCTCACGATCCACTCATATAGTTCAGAAGGAAAGGATGTGAAGAATATCTTGTGGATTTCCATATACACGTAGCGATCCAACCACCTTTTCTCAGATATCTGCAGAGTTCTGTTTTCCTGTATCACGAACTCGTGAATCTTCTTGTCCAATCACTCTTCAATTTCCTTCTTTGTTGGGTTCCAGTGGCATGACATCAGACATCCCTTAGGCAAATCCCTGTCTTGGCAACGGAACCATTTGTTGGCTACGTGGGGCCTAACCCAGGTTCAGTAGGGAGTTTAGCCAAGAAAATCTCGATACTACTGGCCCTCTCGGAAACAGTTCACGGAGCGTGGACTGTGGTCTCACCCAAAGTAGTATGGGAGGGTGCTGGAACTAGGTTTTTGCACCTTATGGATGTCATGATGAGGGTTCTGAAGGTTCACGATCCTAATCTTCCTGCTACGCTGCTCCGTGTAGCTTTCTATTCTTTGCAACCCATGCACACCTTTGTAAATACTAGTGCTATTATATTAGTGCTTAACTTGGGCCCAATATTCTTATTACTTGTTTAACTTTCAAATTAGCGCGCATACTCAAAAACAATATAAATGCATAAAGATAACTAGAACATAGAAATACAGATCTACAAATAGACGCACAATATTTTGAATCAACCTTTTCTTTATTAATACTCAATTTTAGTTTCAGACTCGACTCTACCTTCCACACTCAACTGCAAGGGTCCATGCACTCAGCTACAGACTCTACTAGGCCTCTGTGCACTCAGCTGCAGAGTCTCTACCTAGCACTACGACCCAATACCTTCAGATCCACTGCTATCTTCTAACCATGCCTTCACATCTATCTATTTCTTGTCAAAAATGCAGAACTCCCTTTTTACACTTAGAGCCTCGCTCTATTTATACAATCCCATGGTCCACGGACCATGGGTAGGCCGACACACTTTACATTAAATTACATTATCTTAGGGCAGACAACCCTAGACTTTTGTGCTCCGTGCCCGCATTTCATGGGATATTTGCATTACATTGACAAACACTCAGGCTTTAAGCCCCAAAAACCCTACTATGGGGGGATCTACTTCCCAACAGAACCCAAATCCTAAATAATAGGAAAAAACACACTTTTTTTGAGAACATTGTTCCCCTTTCTATATGAGCGCCTATATAATGGATTTTATCTATTTCACCTCTGATTTTACATCAATGGGATGGAAATGGAACATAGAATACCCCACAGCCCAACAAAACCCAAATCCTAAATTATAGGAAAAAATACACTTTTTCTGAGAACATTGTTCCCCTTTCTATATGAGCGCATTTTTAATGGATGTTATCTATTTCACCTCTAATTTTACATCAATGGGATGGAAATGGAACATAGAATACCCCACACCTATCCATATCAATCATAACATACTCTTGGAATCTAATACCAGCCCCATCTCTATTAAATTTTCCATGGAGTTATGATGCCCATCCACCAAAGTGTCTTTAATGAGAGATCTCCTAGAATTTCACTTGAATCCAACAATGATTTATTATCAATTGGAATATGGTTTGTAGAATAATCCTTCACTTATATCTGGATCTTAGGCAGTCTTGCAAATCCTTATGTGTTGACCCTTTATGTTCCTGATAAACTCCTATCCCTAGATATAGCCTACTAAACTATAGGGAATTTCCTTTCAAAAGTTATGAAAGATAATAAAAAGATAATGTGGCCTACCTTTCATATTCAATGTGGTGTCTATACTCTTGAAAATTTCAGGCATGATACTCTTGAGATGGAAGAAATTCAACGTTTAAATCTCCCAACTATTCCCAATAGACAGTATGATCCTAATGATATGGCCAAGAATGTCACTATACAAGTGAATCTTAGGCATTTCATGAATGAGCCAGAAAATTTTGGCGATCTATTTGAATCAGTTTCTATCTATTCAGAGGTTGAGAAATTAGCAACATCACAGTTAACTCCCAAGGAATTGATTCAGTTTAAATAGTACAAGAATAAAAGGACAACTCACTTGCATATGGACTTATTGATGCTTCATCGACAAAATAAAAAGTGGGAGAGAGTTTCGGCTTGTATAGCACATGTCCCTAATGTATCTTAGATAAAAAGAGATAGGTACTTCTTCTTCTTCTCATGCAGAAAAAACATTAACACACAAAATCTAGATGCAATATGTGAGAAGTTCACTAAAGAAATAGATCCTAAAAATTTGAAGACTCCATTCCAGATGAAGATTACACAAACCCCTAAAGTTATAGGGAATACCTTGCTCACTATTGAGGCTTACAATAAAAAACTAGACACTCATGTTTAGAGGTCATCCTGGTATTCCCGACCTCTGATGTCACTTTGAAAATTGAAGAAATTCCTCCTCTTGATGTGTTTTATAGTCCAAAACATAAATTTGTGGTTAGCAAACAGAGAAAACGAAAGAGAACTAAACAAACCCATGCTCTAGTCACTGGTAATTCTTTCTTTGAAGTAATTTGGAAATATGCCCAAGCTACTCCCATTGAGGATCTCGGAAGGCTTTTGCAATTTGTAGGAGCATATGCCAGTGCTACTATTGATAAAGCCTCTAAAGTATATCAACTCCTAAGGGAGAAAGATGATGAGATTAAGCAGATAGAACACAGTTTTGAGAATTAAAAAGAAGCAATTTGCATAGCTATAAAATAACTTCAATGAGTTAAACATTCAACATGAATATGATCTTAAGAGCAAGGATACTCAAATCTAGGAACTTCAACAAAATATATAGAAATTAAAGGTGAATTCCAAGATAGTTTAATTCAAGAAGGAAGCAGGAGAACTAAACAATATCCTTGCTCAAAAACAAGTTTTTTTTTTGTCATAAATTAGCCACTATCCATGACTTATGTCAATCAAGTGATTCATTAATGAATAAATTATCTGACCTAAGGGCATACTATAGGGAAGTTGAGTAGAATATTTCAGATTATATAGACTGGCAAGATAGTATTGAGGGAAGATCAACAGAGCTCCCTAAAATTCAAGAATCACAGAAGGAGATTATTTTCCAAGAGTGGGAAATAAAAACTCAAGCATGCAGAAATGGAAATCTTCAGTTCCAGGGATATTTTAATCAATCTCACTAAATCAATTAGTGATAGCTTATGTAACACCCTCCGACCCACATCTAGGCAAGCAACTGGCCAACTAGGGTAAACATGCGACGAGAGGCCACTATGATATGATTCTACCTCCTAAGCCATGTTAAGGAAGTGGAACTGATGGCAACACACCATAAAAACATTAATTATCAACTACAAGACCCTCGGGAACCAACCCAATACTTTAGACAGCTTGCCTTGGGGTCCCACTGATATTTTAGACAATTTAAGGCATATTCGCTCCCATGCTATAGGCATGAGTACAACTAGAAATTCAAAGTCTCTCTCATTGGCTTTCCTGCCAGCAACGAGAGACCAAGATTACCAGTGCTATGCCAACAACTCTGGGATTTTAGCCACATTTTCAAGCCCGGGTCACTGCCCAGAATTGAACCATCTCTTTAGATCAGTAAAATAACATGGAAAATTATAGTACAAAATAAAATACTTATTAAATACCTTGATTGGACCCCTACTAGCATGATAGGAATTTCATCAAACATATTTCAAATGTGTAATATACAGGTGTAATTAACATTTTTGAGCATAGGGGTATCATACTTAGCTAAGAATCGCTAAGAACCATTGATGCCTCAACACATTCACTGCCATTCAATCCATTAGGTCATTAGATCGGTCTCTATCCTAGCCAACAAGTGCTCCAAAGCGTTTTTCCAACTTGGCTACGGGACTAGCAATTCAACCCACAACTTTTACCAGGCTCCATAGCATTTTTCTAACCAAGGCTACAGGACTAGTAACTCAACCCACCAAGGGCTCTAGAGCATTTGTCCAACCCAGGATACAGGACTAGTAACTCAACCCAAGTTGTTCCAAGGCTCCGAATCATTTGTCCAACCAAGGTTATAGAACTAATAACTCAACCGAAGCTAAGGAAACATGAGAACCAACCAAAAACATAACAAGGAAATAAAACCGCAATCACCATGGCTATCCAAGGAATGGAAAGGCTAGGAAATCCACTGTCAATCCCAGCCATCCTCCAACCTAATGACAAATCACAACTAACAACCCACATGCATATTTCATACATGCCAAGACTAGTGAATAAAACATACATGCAACTTGGTACCTACAAAACAATTTGATGTAGTTGTTGATCATGATGCCTTCTTACACTTTCCTGCTCTTCCTTTGCCTTCTTGCTCCAAAAATCCAAGTATGCCACACCCTCCAAGAGTGCTCCAAGAAAACTCTAAGTCTCCAAGAGTATGAGAGAGAGAGAATGGAAGAGAGCTCCAACACTGAACTGACAAAAAATGTTACCAAGTGATCCTCATAAGCCTTTTTATGAATGAGGCCTCTATTTTCTTCATTTTCCCTTATTTTCCTTCAATTTCCTCCTCACATGCAACCTATGACCTTTCACCTCCCTTTTCTCCTAATTTTCATTATTTTCATAAGTAAATCTGCCAAAAGTGCCATTTTTCCTTTCCAAAACCTTAGCCATTTCCTTTACCAATTTCCTTAGCCATAAACAATCATAAGTGATCCCCATCACTAGGATTCTACCCAACATTCAACTTGGAATAATTGTCCCATCAACCGTGGTTATTCTTTTTCCTTTATTTAATTTTATTAAATGGAATTTTCACGAGGGCTATTATAGAACTCTCTCCCTTGGGGGAACACTGTCCTCGGTGTTCAACAACACTTATAATCACAAAAATGTTGTAAACAAAATGTACGATCGATAGAGCTTTATAACTTAGTCATAATGATCAACCTATTGAGAAGCAACCAACATAACAACATAATAACATGACATCATAATTGGTAGCACTTTGTATTTCCTAAGACTTTGAAGAAAATACAAAGGTAACCACAAAACCACATTGGAAGCTGGGATCTAGCCCCACGACCTTCAGAGAGGGATCTCTCTTTCAGACTTAGATTTGTTTGTATTGAGATATTAGGCTAGTTATAAGAGTTCAATAATTTGGTTTGGTTGTTTGGTTGACAATGTAAAGTACACCATTGGGCAATGGAGTCAATATACTTCGAATGGATTTATTTCAGCATTTACACACAAATCTAACAGGACAAGGTAGGTAGGTTTATTGGATCTTATATTTTTTATGAGATGGAAAAGAAGAAATGATTAAGTGTGCATTAGGTAGAGAGAAATTAAGATATCTATTGCTTAACTTCAGTAGAAAAAATTTAAAATTTTCAAAAGATAGAACTGAGTGTACTTAAACAAATTCAGGTTCATAATTTTCTTTGAACAAATAGATTAGAAAACATATGTGAAATTACAAAGAAAGGAAAACAAAATAACAAAAGAGCATATTACTTCACCAAAAATTTGACACAGGAATCCTGAAACGCTTATGTATTACTAAAATGTGTCCAATGGAACTCAGTGGAACAGATTTACATCAATGGTCCTTTCTTTTACATAAACATCAGACCCTAATACTTCGAATTATGAATTACTTATAGAAAAAATAATTACAAAATATCTTGACGTCAAAAGATCAAGACATAATCCTAAAATAACTAAAATTGATTACATAAATAGTACACAAATTTAGGGATTCGGAACTGCTAGAGTTGTTGGCACTATTGTTGAGGATGGTTGTTGATGAATGGTCCCAAAAAGTTGGTGCCTCGTTGTATGAGATGAAATATGTTTCACTCAAGTAATTCACACAAGTGATACCATCGATCTCCATTAGGGATAGAAATTTTTATTAGTTTTCTATATGTGTTATCAACTTCAGTATATTTCTCAAATGTAGGCTTGTTGATGAAAATGTGTTTGATCTCATGTTTAATTATCAAATCAAACTCTAAATCCTCTAGGAAGGCTTTCCCTGTAATACTTTTTTTTACCCCTGCAAACTTAGACTTATCTTAGGAAATAGTAAACACTTTGTGGTTATAGTCATTCAAACTGATCAATCTATCATTGATTGCTACTAGGCCTAGTATCCCTCTCTGATTTAGCAAAGTGAACTTAGTATGAAACATCTGAATAGTAGTTTCTATAGACTAACACTTATTCTCTAGTTGTATCATGAGGTTCCTCTTCTCTAAAACTTTCTTTATCTCTAGAATGGTCTCTGTTCTGTCTGCAATCTATAGCTCCTCCGGTTCTTCCTTAGTTTTTTAATTCAAAACTTTTATGAAGGTTGTTGCTTCACTTGGCTTGTCTCCCAACATTTATTTTACCTCTTCTATCATTGTTTTTAATCTCTGCATCAATTCTTCCTACTCAAAGATGATCTGAATTGATGGCCAAATTTATGTTATGGCCTAATTTATATCCACCCATATGTGTTCTTTTCCCTGTGCTAAAGTTTGATCCATTACTCACTCACTCTCTAAAAACTCTATTTTTTTAGCAGGCCTGAGAGATTTTTGTAATTGTGCTACATAGGAGTTTTCTATCTTCAATTTCTGATCCTATAAATTCTTTAGCTGATCTTCTAACTTCTCAATTTCTTTTCCCTGAACGGACATTTCCTCCATGGATTTAACCAATTCAATGGAAGAATTTGTGACTGGTGTTGGTGTTGTTGTTGATGTAAAAACCTCTGATGTCTCTATGACTGAAATAGGTATTGCAGATGGTGGAACTATAGCCAGCTGTGAGGACTGCTCCTTCTCCTTGGGCAATTTTTCTAGTTCCACCTCCATTTCTCTGATCTGGACATTCTATTCAATTATTATCTTGAACATGTGTTCCTTTTTCTTTTCTAGTTCTCCCATTTCCTTGGTCTGTGGATCCTTTGTAGATGCCATCTTGAGTTGCTTCCTCATAGCTACTATATATGCATTATGTTTCCTGACAATCTCCTCTATTGATGTTACATCGCTCGGGTCATAACCTAGCTTAATGACTAAGTCCTCCAATGACTTCATTCTAGTATCCTTTGCTAAAGATGAGCTCTTCTCTAACTTTAACTGTGACTGTATGTTATTGATGGACGCCAACAATTTTGAAGTTGTCATGGAAATATTAGTCAGAGTGAAGTATAACATCTCCCCAGTCTGTCTGTGCATATCCATCTGATCAATTAGGTGGAGTTGATTGGTGTCAAAGGAGAAGATTGTCTTCTTGTAATCTACTGGTGATTTTGGAAATGGATATTGTTCTTGTATAAAATCCATTTGCATTCTTCCTTGTTGAGAATCAAAGGTTGACAGAACCATGTGTCGAAAAGAAGGATTTCGCTTCCAAAGCTGAGTATATGTGTTGGCCTTTAGAATCTCCTTTTTTTCTTTATTGCTTTTTACTTAGCAAAAATATTTGGTTATGTTTGGCCTTGAGCCAAGTCTGTTGTCTATGTTGAATCTATAGGATCTTGTGAGGTTGAGGAAGATGGAGAGCCTACAAAAATGTCTTCTTGTCTTGTACCTACAAAAATGTTTTCTGATCTTGTAGAAACATGTGGACCTATGGAAACTATAGTAGCATGTCCTTCATCATCCTACCTGAAAATTGGTTTTGGATTGGCTTTCTACTTCTTTGCATATGTTAGGAATTCCTTGGCTCTAATTTCTGTCACTGCAGTAGACCTTTCTTCTCTTGGCCTTTTTTCATGTTTCTCCTGAGGTACTAGAGTTTGTGAAGTAGTTGTAGACAGAACTTGCTCTTCAGCTTCTTGCAAACTATTCTCCACCCACTGATCCTGGTTCATGAATTTTTTTATCTTTGGTTGTTGGCATTATGGCACAGGTTTCGAGCTATGGCGCAGGTGTTGTCCTTGATGGCAACTCTCTTTGGTAACAGATCTCAGTTCAGGAACTCAGAAAGAATAAAAATACATATACGCAGGTTCATCTAGACGAAGACGCGTATAAATGTGGGTTATACATTACAAAAGCACATATATGTTGGGGATCATACTTTTGGTCCATGGTAGTTAGTTCTTTGGATTTGAACCTATGTTTTGGACCATGGCGTCTCGTCAGATGTGTTGAGCCCTAGTTTTGGGTTCATGGTATTGAGATGTTATGGTTTTGGATCATGGTATTGAGGAAGGCCCAAGACTATAAAAGAGGAGGGATATCATGTGGAAAATGATCATCTAAATTATTATTGAAGATCTGATAAAGTGCTAGAGCTGGTATATTGGTAATTGGGTTATGATGCAGATCTAGATCTGAATGAAGGAGGAACCTTAGCGCAAAAAGAAGGATAAGTTTTATTGATCGGTCATAATCTTTAAGCTTGAATGATAGTATCTTTGTATGATTTTTATCTGCTAGATGTGGCGCTTGCTTGATCTACAAGTCTGATAATCTGGGTTAATTAATGATTGAATATCGGAAAGAGTGAATTATACTTTATAGATTTGTACGCAGGTTCAGTGAAGCGAAGGCGCGTATACACGCAAGTTCTGTGAAGTAAATAAGCGTATACGCAGGTTGTTCCATACGCAGAAGCGTATGCACGCTAGTTTCAGGCTGTTGAAATAGTGTATATACTCTAATTTGTGATCTAGCTGCTTCTATCTATTGTTGTTGTGTTTTTGGGTTCTGTTTTCTGGTGTGTGGTTTCTGGTACTGTGTTTTGGGTACAGCTGTCAGAGAAGTATCTAACTGATTCATATCTAATTGGTGAAAAGGAGATTGGTTGATGGAGACATCCTTGATGATTGATTGATGTTCATGGATCCAGTCTGAAAATTTATGAAACGTGGTCCCTGGAAGAAAGAAAAGGTTGTAGCCTTCTGTAGGCCAGCATCTATGTACTAGTAAATTGGCTAGTACAAGAGCGAAAGGGGGTTGTAGCTCCCTTCCAAGAGAAGCTAGAGAACGAGAGAGAGTTGTAGCTCTCTGCAGGTTGCAGCCTGCGTACTGGTAAAGGACTGCACC
>APFE030195250.1:0-12689 GCA_000404065.3 Pinus taeda | reverse complement strand
GAGATAAGTTGAAAATACAAGTTGAAAAAACAGTTTTTTCTTTTTTCTCTCTAAAATTTGATGATATAATATGATCTTATTTTATTATTTCCACTATTATTTTATAATTTCTTTAGGAGGCCCATTTTAGACGTCAAAATTCGCCTAATTTGATAGGGTGATTTATTATTTTATTCCTTTCTCTCTAATTCTTTTGACTTGATTTAATTTTTACTCTATTTATTTTTACTCATATTCAATTTCATCATATTGGCATGCTTAATTGCTATGCTATGGACAACGTATCAATAGGCCTTGTAATACTCCGCAAATAATGGAAATTCATTTAATGAGTGAACATTTTATCGTAATAGCAAATGAAAAATATAATATGTATAGAATAAGTAGTGACTTCATCAAAGAATATATTTATTTCCAAAAAATGCTTGTGCTCACTAAGAAAAACTACCGTTGATCATGCCATAGTTGCATCTAGACTCGCAGGAAGTCCCCCAACTTACTTCCCATTTATGTATATTCCACTTTCAATTTAGCTCCATCCAAGTCACAAATTCACAAGTGGGCTTATTGTATGCAAAGTTCATCCCTAATCTACAACCAACTATTTTAATGGTTCAATGTGAAGCAATTGGAAAATACTGTGCTATATGGAGGAAGAACTCTTATTCAAAACAGAGGCAATATTTGTATCACCTAGTAATAAAAACATATGTATGATAATACAAATAAATGTGTTAGAATCAGTAACTCATACATGTCTCATGTTTGACCATATTAGAGCTTATTTGTGGTTTTAGGTTAGGAATTGTGAGACAGAGTTTGTCTCTACGTGAAAAAATTGTTTCTAAGTTTTAGGAGGTTATTAGATCTAGGTGGGTGTGAGATTCTTTCCAACTAGTTGGCTCCTATTTTCCAATGCAGTTGAGTTATTCTATCAATAATTTTTTATGCTAAGATAGTGTGAGGCAAAGTTTTATGTATTTATATCTATACAACTATTTGTTGAATAGAACAATCGATACAATTTTTGTATCTAAAGGAACCATCTATTATGTGGCATTTCTCTACATGGTATTAAAGTTGGTATGGAATTGACTTTCTCATGAGAGGGATTTGTGATCATGGCATTTATGTTTTTTATAATCCTTTGTAGGAATAAAATTTAGTGTAGATGATGATAAATTGTTTCCTGAATAATTGTTATATTGTTTCCTTTGAGTGAGGCATTCTTTGTCATTAGTGTTTTTGGTTAGATGAAATTTCCATCATTTTGTTGTAATACAACATTTGGTGTTGTATCTGCATTGAAGAATGTGGGGTTTGCCAAGTGAATAAGGTAAAACAGAACAAGGATGAACGAAGAAATGTAACTAGACATTTGATGCCAGGAAGCGCGTATTTCACACCACTCAAAGTAGTAAAGTCAAATTAAGAAATGGATCTAAAAAATGGGGCAACACTCTCACAGTTGAAAGGATATCAATTTATTAAGACATTGAAACTAAATGAAATGATGGAAATGAATCAATTAGATTTATTTTTCTTGTTTCATCATTATTTTAGTAGCATAATATCACTTAAATAAGTGGTGCGTTGATCGTTAATGCTATCAAAATGTTTATGTGTTCCCTACTACAAGTTCCCCCAAAGTTGTTTGCTGGAAGTATTAAATCTTGTAGAAAAACTTGCACCTTGGTCCTTACAATCAAGATAGTCTTATATCTATTGGTTTTGTGGGGCTTCTTTTGGAAACTATATGTCCATTTCCTAATTGTTATCCTTCTTCACACCTACATTTTTTGAGGATTGTGGAAGCTTTGGAGGTTACAGGTTATCCGGAGTAAATATTTGATTTCTTTCAAAATATGTTATGCAAGCTAAGCATAGTGCTTCAAGATGGAAATTGGTTGAAATGATGGAAATGTTATTTCTTATAAAGGGAATTAGTTTTAGTTATCTTTAATTGGCCCCTTATGTTGAAATGAATATGAATGAATTTGAGCATGCTTGTTTGAAGATTTATCCTAGTTTAGTTGTAGGTTGTAGGATACTCATTTGTTTGTTGGTTTCAATACCAAAAACTTATGATGTGATAATAAGGTGAAAAAGAATCTACCTCGATAATGAGTTCCTGAAAATTATAGGAAACACATTGTTGATACATCAATCTAAAGGACCCATTCTATACATACTTTTTGTTGGCACTGTGGGCAAAATGGACATGTTATATGCAAAACTTTACTTGTGTGTTGATGGATTCTTAACTCTTTCTACTAGTAGTTCTTGATGCTTATCTTTTCTAGATATATAACTTAAAAAAAGGTTGTGGTGAATTGAAATGTATACTTGAAATTTCTTGGGGTTTGTAAAATAAACATATTGAGCCTAGTTAACTTACTATGTGAGTACATAATTAGTTAGAACTGGCTATTCTAAGACTTTCATCATGGAGTATAAAAGCTCCAAGAATAATATTGTACAAATATGTTGATGATACAAAGCCTAGAGATGAAAGTGAAGACTCTCAATATGTGAACACCTACAAAGGAACAAGAAGGCATGTAAATTTGATCATATGTCTCATTATCTCTTTGTTAGTTTTTGTAGCATCAAATAGTGTTCTAGTCTCGAAAGTTGTCAAGGGCAGTAAGAAAAATTAGGACTCCAGAACCCAGAAAAGGTTTCAAGAAAATCCACCTAGAAACGCCTTAATTAAGTTAATTAATCAGTAATTAATTTTTTCATAAGTCTAACTTAGGGAAAATGAATAATTAACAATAATTAATTAAGGAATGTGAGTTTTCTCTAGAAACTCACATAGATTGATTAGGAAATGATCTCAGCCACTGTTTAAGTTTTAATCTTGGTCGTTGGAGTCCCAACAGGAGGTTATAAGAAGAAGTTGATGGGTAGATGGATGAACATGCTTGAGATTGATTTCCTAGTTCGAGCCAGAGAAAGGACACAGAGAAATAGAGGGGTAAATATAGCGATTTCAGAGGAAGTTTTCTAGTTTTAGAGAGTGAGAAAGAGGAGGTCGAAAATATTCTCTAGGAGGTTATGGAAAGGTAGCACAAACCCTCAACTGAGTAGTTCGAGTCAGCTGAAGGGGAGGACATATTTAGTTCGAGAGGCCAAGAAAAATTTCCAGAAGGACAGAGAAGCATTTTCCCAGTTAGCAGCAGGCAGGATGGCTAGATTGGTAGCTGATTTAGGTAGAGAATTTTGCAGGCAGCACAAGGGTGACGGGGAGCCTGCACAAAATAGTTTGAATGTCTAGCTTTTTAGAGGTCGGACAGTCCCAGGATTGCTCAGAGAGGGTAAAATCCCTTAGTATATTTTTGCTAGTATTTATCTTGGGTAGATTCATTAGTTTGGCGAGATTTATTGTACTCAGAATTTTCTCACTTCTACTTAATAATAAAAACCCTCAATTGTTACACCGATTTTCCCACATTGGGATTTTCCAAGGATTTTTTTCCAAAAACAACAATGTTATATTTTGTGTGTGTGTGCCAGTATTTTCTCAGTTTCTAGTTTATATTCCACAATATTTACATTGGTGAAAATTGAAGTTTTGAATTATTCATTGTTTTTCATAGAAAATAAACTACCAATTAATTTACAGTTAGAAGAATAATTTCCAATCGCTACAACAGTTGGAATTTTCACATGGTATTAGAGAAAATTTGATCAAATGGGAAGCTTAGAAGTGGAAGGAAGAAATCGTCCAAATTCAAAAGGAGTCTAGCAGTTCGATTCCCAAATTTGTGTAGAGGTTGGCTTGGAAGTTCGAACCGCTAGGTAGAGGGTACAATTTTTCCAATATCGGTGGCAAGAAAAAATTATAGAGCCTAGTATTTGTTCCAACAGGTAGTAGTAAAACCAAGAAGAAATTCCAGAAGAGAAAATCAGTATTTTTGGTGAGTCAATTCCTTGTCTTGGTGCATAAGGGGTTTTGTACCAGATTTGCTAGAGCAAAATCATCGTTGGGTGGAAGAGAAAGTGCACACATGGAGGGAGGAATTTCCAGATTTTTCTAGAGGGTTTCTAGTTCATTTTTCTAAAGGAGACCCATAATTTTCCAGTTGCAGAAGATCATACGTGTTTTCTAGTCTATCCAGTTCGAGTTGATGAGGTTTCAGGTCATGTTCTAGTTTTCCAAAAAATGATATTTGGAAAGGATGAGCGAGTGGTTCTAGAAAGAAATTGAAGGTAGAGAGAGGTGGACATACAAATTCTGATTATTCCATAAGGGAGTGCAAGTTTCAAAGTAGGCAATCGAACAGGAAAACAGGAGGAGATTACAGTTTTGATTTTTTGCAAAGATGGCCACAATTGGGTTTAGAGATTAGGATAGGTTGGAAGGAGCCTTGAACTACATCATTTGAAAGGCTAGGATGTTATTCCTACTAGATGACTTTGGCCTAAAGACCTATGAAGAGAATGTTGTGGTAGAAGCTATTGATGCAAAAAAGTAAAGGAATTCAAGAAGGAGATGGCCAAGATAAAACAGATGATCTTGGATGGAGTCTGAGACCATGTAGTCTCTCATATATTAGCCAATAATATGACTAGGGAGATGTGGGATTCTCTCACACAACTATAACATAATTCTTCTAAATAGCGAAAGATGTTCTTAAAAAAAAAGTTGAGGAACATCAATATTCATAAGGGTGAAGGCCTTGATCCCTTTCTCACCAGCATTTAGGAAATTTGGGATCAATTTGCAGTCATAGGAGAAGAGCCTCCAGATATAGAGTTGGTGTATTTGGCACTAAACAATGTCTTAGAGGATTGGGAGATCTCAGTCCAATGCATCTTGGGATGAGATACTCTACTTAGGTGGGATAGGATGTGGTCATACTTGCAATAGGAGGAGATGAGGCAAGCACTAGTGAAGACATCCATCAACAGAAGTAGCAGTAAGGGATCGAAAGGAGATAAGGAGGAAGATAATGTGGCCCTTACATCAAAGGGTCCTAGTCAAGGACAAGTTTCACTGGGGGAGAAGAAGAAAAAGAAGAACCTATCTAAGGAAAAGTGCTTTAGGTGTGGTGAGTTTGGCCACTAAATTACTCAATGTGCTCAAAGGAATAAGGACAAGCAGGATCGGTGGTAGCATCCATAGAGATAGAAAAATTGTCCTCTAGGTTGAAGGAATAATTCACCATGTTTGCATCTATACCTCTTGGAGTGAGGTGGGGCGATATGGAGCTATAGTCCTAGAGCTGCGCAAAGGTTTGGGCAGGGTCCATTTGGGTGAGCATCAATTGGTGTTTTCTCATGGATCGTTACCTTTCTATAGGGGCCCATAGTATTCAATAGCAAGAAAATCAATGTCAGTTTATGTAGTCAGATTCGAGAATGATAGTTGTAGACTAATGGCAGTCAGATGTTGAGGAGCGCAAAGTAGTGTTGACAGTGGAGCATGAGCATCAATAGTAGAGTTAGCAGCATCGTAGATTTCCTTAGTGGATATTGCATAGGCTAGTAGCAATCAAATGCTCAAGGTACAATTGTAGCACAAAGACAGAGTTGATTCAATATTTTGATGCTTCTCAGTTGCAGTAGCAACAACAAAAATTGAGAGGGAGTTGCAGTGCAAATGGAGAGTTACAAGCAGTATAGTAGTGTCAGTAGTAACACTTGCAACATTAGAGTTGCATAATGGTTGGTGGTCAGTGGCAAGAACTCATAGTAGCCAGACGTCAACAACGTTTATGGAGGATGATGTAGAGACATGGTGTTGTAGCAGTTCAACACTAAAACACATTCCTTGCTAAGAGGGAGTGTTAGTTTTTGTAGCATCAGATGGTGTTATAGTCTCAATATTTGTTAGAGAGGCTAAGAAACACTATGACTCCAGAACCCAAAAAATGTTTAAGGAAAATCCACCTATAAATACCTTAATTAATTTAATTAACCAATAATTATTTTTTTCGTAAGTCTAACTTAGGGAAAATTATTAATTAACAACAATTAAGGGAGGAAGGTGATATTTCTCTGGAAACTCACACAAATTGACTAGGAAATGATCTAAGCCATTGATTAAGTTTTAATATTGATTGTTGGAGTCTCAACTGGAGATTATAAGAAAATTTTGATGGGTAGATGGAAGAACATACTTGCGATTGATTTCCTTGGGCAGTTCAATTTTATCAAGAGTAGTAACATTCTACCAGAAGAGTTTGAGCCAAAGAATGGCAAAGATAGTGAGTCTAGAGGAAGCTTTCTAGTTGTGGAGAGTTAGAAAGAGGATGCCGAAAATATTCTCCAAGAGGCTATGTAGAGGTTGCGTAGAGCCTCAAGTGAGCAGTTCAATTCAACTGAAGGGGAGGACCTCTCAAGTTCCAAAGGACGGGAAAATTTTCCAGAAGTGCAAAGAAGCTTTTTCTCATTCAGCAGCAAGAAAGATGGCTAGATTGGCAATTTATTCAGGAAGATCGTTTGGCAAACGATGCAGGGGTGATGCAAAGCCTACACAAACCAATTTGGATGACTAGGTTTTTAGAGGTTAGACAGTGTTGGGATTTCTCGAAGAGAGGGTAAAATCCCTTAGTATATTTTTGCTACTATTTCTTTTGGGTAGATTCACCAGCTTGGTGAAATTTATTGTACTTAGAATTTTCTCACTACAACTTAATAATAAAAACCCTCAATTGTTGCACCGATTTTCCCACATTGGATTTTTTCAAGGACTGTTTGTCCAAAAACAAAGGTGTTATATTTTTCGTGTGTGTGCCAATATTTTGTGAGTTTCCAGTTTATCTTTCATTATATTTATTTCGGTGAAAAATACAGTTTTGAATTTTTTGTTGTTCATCATCACAAATAAACTTCCAAATAAATTATAGTTATAAGAATAATTTCCAGTTGCTACAATAGTTGAAATTTTCACACTCATGCCATTTTTTGTAGCCTTACATGGTAATATTATGTGATGTAAAAACCATTCTTGAATCTACTAGATAAGGTGTGTTGCAACTAGAAGGCATATTTAACAACATATTTTCATCTACTGACATATATTTTATAATGATATGAAAATTATAATATATTGGTTAAGCATCCATTATTGACTAATTCCTAGTCTTCATCAACTTGTAATTGAGAAATGTCCTTTGCTAGATCTAGCTTCAACTAGGCATTAAGTGTCAACATATTTATACAATTATTTGTACCTCTACCTACTTTTTCTTTGAATTTAATATAATTATGGCCCTATAGCATACTCCTTTGAACCCACACATGAGCTTTATCACCTTGCTAGCTCCATTGAAAAATGCCTATGGGGAGGACTTGTCCACTTCAAGTTCCTTGGTTGCTCTAGCCCTTGTATCTTTTCTCTTGGATTAAAAAAACTAAGAGATATCAAAAACTTAGGATGTAACCTAAAATATTTGGATAGTCTTGTCTTTGAAAATGTTTGAATTGCATGCCAACGAAGTACCCCAATGTGTAATGAAATGGAAACTATGAAATAAATAAATTCTTTCCTTTTTAACTAGGATTTTTAACCTTCCTCAACTATCCCTCGTTTTCAAATATTGTTTGCACCTATAAAGTAACTCATCTTTGCATACTTTACAAGGGAAAATGTCACTTAATAAACAAATGTAATGCATTTTCATTCTATTTTATACATAAAGTAAAAATGTGAGGGCCTTGTTTTCTCTTTTTCAGTAATAAGTCCCATGTAGAAACCCTATTCATGAGAGATGGCCACATAAATATTTTAGTCTTGTTTGGGGTCCCTACTTTCCAAATCTTGAGCCACCACTAGCTTTTCCCGTGATCATCTATGGAACTTAGTACTTTATACCCTAATATGGATAAGTAATATTCTAGAATTTTGTTTTTATTCCATATGGACTTATCCTAATCCTCTTTCAATGTGATATGTCCATTACTTAAGTCAATTATGTAGTTATTCTATACCTCAACAAAATCTACATCTAGCCCCAATTGATTAGCACACAACCAACCCTTACACCATAAGTTTATAGTCTCATCATTATCTTTTTATTTCAAACTGAAATAGCCTCCCTATTAAAGTTACAAAATCTGCTACTTTGGAAAGAAAATTACATTATCACATCCCATAGCAACATCCCCTACCATTCTAACCAATCTATCATCCCCTACCTTCCAATCCATGTGTTCCCTAATGAGTTGAAAGGATAAGACTAAGGTTTTCCAATGGTTAGAGTCATTTTTATTTCTTTTTATAGGATTCTTATTCCAATCCAATAATGTGTGAGAGGAACAATATTTCTAAATTATTGTTCTTTTCCATAACCCCTCTTTAGTAATTAATTTCCACAAGCTACTAGATATAAAAAAAAAATCAAAATAAGAAAATATGCTTTAGACCTCGAACTCTTATTTTTTGGGTTCTATAACTAGCTATCATTCTTAACCCACCTGATCACTATTCCCTCTCCATAAAAAAAACCTAACACAACCTTCTATTTTTTTTTCTAATGCACCTTTTGGGATAATAAATATACTAAGATAGCCTCTAAAACTTCTTCATCTAATTTCAATCTACCACCACTTGACAACCACTAATGGAATAAGAAATGAATCTCGTGCTCTACATTATTGTACAGCCATCCATATTCTTTGATTCCATAGAAAATAATTCTATTGATTTATGGAAAAGGTTCTTAAATATTTCCACTATGGTTTGAGATAACCATGTTTGCACAATTACTAGGCTAAATGGTATCCCCTAATAGGAATACGCTTCCCATTAGGTTACCAATGTTGTTAGTAGTATATCCTTCTCCCTTTATATGTAAAATATCAATCGAGGAAGGAATAGAGTTCCTTTCGTGTGGCACTTTTAATATTTGTTTGATAAAATACGGTAGAAATGATCTTCGATTACTACCTAATTTAGTTTATTAAAATCAACAAAAATTTAGAGTTTTCCATGTTTATTTTGGCCATCACTATCATCAAGATATGGTCTCTCTCTAGATCTGGTCCCTCTCTTTTATTAGATAGATGTTTCCAGCGACCAAAATCTTATTAATATCATCCCTGACCTTGAATTTGTACTTCATATTCTTTTTTACAACATTTGTCTCATCATTTTAATATTTTGTTGAATTTTAATCTTAAGTTCTTATAAATATTTAGGGGCCCTTGAGATCATAAGCTTGATAGAGTCCTAGAATAAAAGGATAGCTAAAATCACTATTATGTCATCCAACAACTAGTGATCTTAAAATGCTTGGGTTCTTCACCTTTTTTGGAAATATTGAACTTCCATATAGGCCCCCATATTCTATTGATTCTTTGTCAATCTGCAAATATCTCTTCTACTTGGATATTTCTAATTTGATCATTAATGTATTTATTGGGAATAGGCTTTTCACCCTCTAATGTTGGTATCTAAAATACCAACTTTATTTGTTATCATAAATATATTTTCATGTAGACTATTGCATCCTTTTTAGTAACTCAACAATTCTCACATTAACACTAGTAAGACCTTCATTGAAGTCACTGACAAATTCGTCTCACAAAATTTTCCAATACTTCATTTTCCTATGTGTTTGCTCATAGAAATATCATTTATAAGCAAAACGATCAATAAATATTGTAAAATATATACTAGTATCTCTTTGAGAGACTCATTATGCTTTATCGACTCTTGCCTAATTTGTAGCAAGCTTTGTGGATTCTAAAGTTGGTCTACTCCCTGGTACTAACAATACTTTTCCCCATTTATTTTTATAAACAACCATGGGAATAATGATTTGAGTTTTTCACATATAACATGTAGCTTTAGGATGAAGTGGTCCACACACCATTGAAATACCACAATTCCAAGTGTCAATCGTTTCTCAAAGTGTTTTGTTTACTTAACTAGATCCTTCACTTCCACGTGCATTGTTATCAAGTTGGTGCTTTGGTATTCTAGTGAATTTGTTTTTACATAAACGTGGTATACCTCATGATTTTCATGCTCCCATTCCTACAATAACTTGCTGAATTCTTCTCCCAATTATACCTCCATGTCTAAAACACCTTGATTATTGACTTCTAGGTCAATCTCTTTTTGGTTATCCATGTACAAGTCGTCCATGTTGGAATTTCGTCTTGAAAACACATCCAAGTTTGTGGCATTAGTTTCAACTTCTAGTATCTTATGTCATAAGATGGAACCATCACCTTCTTTTGGCTCATTATAAACATTAGTAATATCTTGTTGAAGGAAAGTATGTTTCAAAAAGTAGATATAAGGTTTTTTTGAGTTGAAATCAATATGCTTCTCTTGGAAACCCTATAACCTAAAATTATAATATATGACTTCCATAAAAATTAGTTTTGATTGCAAGAAACATCTGAATAGTTTTGTACCTCATATATTTGGTTGTTTGAATCATCATCAAATTGTGTATTAGAAGTGGTTGACCAAGAACTTCTATCAAACAAATGTAGATAAATGCTAATGATCTCTACTACCAAATTGACCACTACACTAGTTTCTAGGGCATCTATGATGATTTCTATAACTTTTAGATCCTTCTAGAAGAAGGTACTAACCTTTTATACCTTCACCACATTGGAACCAAAGTTGCCATTTTCTTCAACGTAAAACATACAACTATGCAACTCATATATATTCTTCAAGCACTCCATGTCTTGCGTTAATAAGCTTAATTAATCTATTATTTGATGGATTTTATATTTTAATTATCCCATACTTCCCTTTTTAAAGACTTGTCTTTGGTATCCATCTATTAGGCTAGCTTAGTCTTTAAATTTCTTTTAGTGTTTTCTCTAAAGTTATTCTTTGATAACAAAAAATTGTCACCCACAGTGAGCCAAATTTTTCATAACCATCAGATGAAGATTGTGCCACGATGAAGGGCTTCTTATACACCTCCTCATTGGACACTAAAATAATTTTTCAATTCTTAAGTGGAGAATATCTAAATCAAAGAAAAACTCTAGTATCATGTGTGTCAAGTCAATATATGTAGCAACAAACTTGGCATGTCACAACAAAGATATAATTGTAATTAGTGTGTCCCTATCCCCCTTCATTGAAATATATATAGTTCTTTTTTCCACTTACCAAGGTAACTACAAAGGTGCTACCTCCTTGGGCTCAGGCTTAGTAAATATTGTGAATGTATTGTGACTACTTGATCCAGGTGGATATTGGTGGCCACCTGCCAAGTCCACCTGGACCCCCACCATTGTCTTTCTCAGCATTTTCAGTTTCCTTAATTGTAGCACAACTTACTATTTTTAGCAGTTTTTCGAGTCCTGAACTTCCAGAGCCGTTTTGAGGCCCTAAACGACGTTTTTTGGGATCCCAGGGGCAACACGGTCCATGGAACATGGACCGGTGTTGCCGTTCCAACAATGATAGTGCTCGAATAGATCTTTCTAATGAGCTATTGTACGCGTCAAACGGAGATCATATGCTAAAGTTACGACCCCGGGAAGTTGATGTACCAACTTACCCCCCAAACGGGGCCCACAATTTGGCGTTTCATCTCCTAGGGTTAGGTTTTTCGGGAATGTTTAATATATTTAAATAAAAAAAAAATAGGTTTTCATTGTTTCTCAACAATAATAGGCTTCGAGGCCTCAATTGTAAGTCAGATTCAGAGGCATGTAGCCCACACAATCTCTTCTCAGAGTAGCTTACCATCGCCTAGCTAGTTTATTTTCCATTTCTGATTGTAAGCAATATTTCAGTATTTCCATTAAATGAAATGAAGTATTATTTCCGCCTGCATAATTTGTGATAGTTTATCTCTGTAATTGGTTGCGTTCCTATTTAAATCTGGATCAGTTTTCAGAGCGGTCTGCTTTTTCTACTGTTTTTCTTGCATGTCCCCAACAAGGTCGGTATATAAGGAGGTTAGGCTTGAACTGGTTGAACCTTTGCAAGACCAGCCGTCGCAAATCCGCGCCTCCCATGGCCGGAGACGAGAAGAAAGACGGAGGGGGCAGGAGATCCCTCAAAATCTTTGTCGAAGAAGCTCGCTCGAGCGACAAATCTATCTTGATGATGGACAGTTTTTTGTCGCAGATCCCTTCAGCGGAGCTACCCAGAAGCCTGGCGCATTCGCTCCAGGCTTTCTGGAAACGCCCACACCCTTTAGGTTACAAGTTAATTTTGACAATCCCCATATTCGAGGGTCAGAGTAGAGCAATGCCGTAGATAAAATGGTTAAATCTGCTAGAGGGTTATTTTTCTGTTCATGAATTTTCGAGTCGGGAAAAGATTGTTTTTGCTCTTCTCAAAGCAGCCCCCCACGTCAAGGACTGGTGGGAAACCTACTGCGAGCAGAAGGATGAAAGTACTGGCTCACTATTTTCAGCCGCACCCACCTGGGACTCGTTCCGGAATGCCATCAAGGAGCAGTACTACCCTGTCGGGAGCTATGAGGATGAATACATAAAGTGGACCACGCTGCGGCAGGGAAGGGACCAAGACGTGCCGGAGTTCACCAATCTTTTCCATTCCCTTCGCACAAAGTTGGGTATCAAGGATTCGGAGCAACATTTGATACTCAAATACCGGGGCTGCCTGCACAAGTACATCCAGGAAGAGATACAATTCCTAAACATCCCCTCGCTCGGCGCGGCATACCGGCATGCCGTCAAGGTCGAACAGAAGTTGAAACAAAAGAAGCGAGATTTTGGATCTG
>APFE030195244.1:33926-47551 GCA_000404065.3 Pinus taeda | reverse complement strand
TTTGCTATTTCAAATTTTCTTTCATTTTTATTATATAGTCAATTTAATAAGAGGGAAAATTCAATTGATTATGTTGGACACCTAATCCTAAAGGGTTAGCGTGGAAGCCGAATGGACAAAGCAGTCGAAGGGACCTTGGGATCTGAATCCCAACTGTAACAAAATGTACTATAAATGTATATCAATTTGTTAATAAAATAGCAATGCATGATTTATCTTTCCTATTGTTTCCGTTGTCCATGTCTTTTTAACATGGTATCAGAGCCATGATGTGTGGCCTGTGTAGTTACCTTGAATAGTGCTGGCCTATTTAAATCTGTCCTGCCTGCATACCTGCTCCTCTGTCCCACACCTAAAGCTGCACACCTAAAGCTGCATACCTACTCCTCCATATAATTAGCTGCCTGCATGCGCTCTGTCCTTCCAGCGCTGCCCTCCCTCTGCCCTTCCAGCACGGCACTGTCTCTGCCATAACTGAAAAATGCTGCCTGACAATTAAACGCTACCTGACAATTCATGATTATTCTCACCTGCGTTACTGGCTGTCCTAACAGGGTACTGAACAGTCAGACCATGTACAGTTGAATGCCTGTTGAATAATATTAACGCGGTAACGCTTTCCATAACAGTCGAATGCCTTCATTGCAAATGTTGCGCATTTGAATTTGCATTTGCGTTGAACGCCTACTTTTGAAAACTTTCTGCCACATATACTCCATCTGAAGTAAATATTAACCTACGATTGATCCCAGTTGCGGACATACGGAGCGAATTCGAATTCACCCTCATGCCCAGAAGCTGCAGGAAATCGAAAGCGAGAATGAACCATTTCCTTGGGTGACTTCGAAGCAATTTTCTTAAACCGAAAGAACCACGGCAATATTGGACTCTGGTTTGTATATCTGCACTTTGCTGCATCAAATTGGCAAAGATTATTTGCTAGAAACTGGATCCAACCAGATGTGTCTATTGCTATTCTCGAACTTCCTGATTTCCATCTCTGAAGCTTTGTCCAAGTCGATGCAGATTTAATGAACTACGCAGGGAATTTTTTTTTCGTTGGGCCCTGCTGATTCTTCATGTTGACTAGAATCCCAGAAAAACAGTTTGTGGGTTTCAATGTCCGTAGCGTGATTTGATTGCAAATTTGCTTTATTTTGGTGTAAGGTTGATCGCCATAAGAGAGTTTGTATTTTGGTGTAAGGTTGATCGCTATTTTTAACATCTATCTACCGGCTATCGATCCGTCGTACATTTATTTTCAATCAATTATAATGTTGCGGCCCTATTCAATTGATTGTAAGAATGCATGTGAGCAGTCACAATCACTCACTGGAGCGGTTTCCATTTTTTGAGCAGAAGAGGGCCCGGATTCAGTTGGAACGTTGCCCCTTGTTTGTTCTTCCTGTGGTTTCCGTTGTTCGTAGCGTGATCCGAATGCAGCAGATTCGCTTTAATTCAATCCACGGTCTATAGAAGATTGGTTCATGATGACAGAATCTTCCTGATTGTATCCAGAATAGCACGCAATAGCTACGATCGCATTGATCCCTGCTGGCAGCTGCCTAAAGTGTAAATGTTCCATGGAACGCGTTGTTACAAGTGTTTTTTGTGGATAGTACAATACATACGCTAAAGTATCCATTCTAAGCTGGTAATTTGTGACATAAATACCCATCGCTTGTTTTCCCATAATTGACTGGTACGTGTTACGTGGAGACTGATTATGATCAGGAAACGGAATAATTGATGCACAAACACCCAAAATCAAGGAAGGATGAATTTCACAGTGAGTGTACGTAGTTGGATATGCTTCTAGACAAGCTGTTATCTTGGGAGATACTGCCACTTGGAGTTACAGAGGCGACAGTGGGCGAGACACTTGGAGACTCCCCACTTGGATAAGCTCAGGCAATTCGAAACTGTTAGATGAACTGAATAAATTGACGCAATCTACGGCTGCATCCACTTGCTCTTTGATATGACTATAACAAGAGTCATGACGAAATGGGAGCTGGTTATTGAATTTTGGAGAAATACATCGAAGGTAGTGATCCATCCATTTTTAGCTTTATAATGTAATTGAGGGCATTTGCTCTCGAAACACAGAACTATGGTAGAGGGATATCCATGTCTTGTTGAATCTCGAAGGTGAAAGGGATTAGTTAGTTTACTAGTAACAACATCTCTTGTTTGCCGAGTCAGTCTATTATTGACAGTGCCTTTTTTTTATGCATGTTATCGAAGGATCGTAATTCTTGCAATGCAAGTTTGGCAAAACCCTGGTATTGATGATCTCGCATGTGTTTCCAAATTTCTAGTAATTTGGAAAAATGCAAATCACTATATAAGATAAGGTCCCACTCTATCTTAAACCTATACATAAATCCTAAATGGGGAAATATTGAACAGGTTAATGCAACCTACACAGAGTGCACCTAGAAAGCAATGTAAAGAAATACTTCACTAATATTCATGATTCAGTAATATTTGGTGCCATCATATGTTTTAAAGAATACACCTACAGCAGACCATGTACCCTGGAACTCAATGAAGCAGTGTAATTCTTGTTTGAATATTGTGAAAATATTGCGAGTGGGTGAAATGTCTTAAGATGAAGATTTGATCAGCATTATGAAGTGAATTTGAAGCAATTTTGAAGACATTTTTTGGCAGTCATTCTAGGAACAGTTTCTTGTAGATATTTTGCATGATTTCCATAGCAGCTAGATGCTCTGAAGTTTGAAGTTGAGGACAGTATTCATCTTCACATTTATATATTTTTTTGCATTGGTCCTGTTCCATCAACCACTTTCGCGACATTGTTGCCACTTGACAAGCCCTTACAAGATCTTGTAGTAAGAGTACAATATTATTTTTCTGTTGTTGCTGCCTCAGTTGTGTTTTTTAAGTGACATTGAAGAAAAATGGACAGACTTGAAGATGCATTAAAGTTATTGAATGTCCTAATTCATTCCACTGTTGATGAGATGGTCAAAGTTAAGAAAGAAACTCTCTTTGACATCCAAACCTCTCTGCAAACTGCACATGAGAATATTGAGTTTTTGCAGCTTGAGACAAAGCTGCAGCAAGAAGAACTACAGCAATGGAGTCATCTTTCTGAACCTGCTTCTGTTCAGAAGATTGAAACGGACTCCCATAAACAACAAGTCAATAATGTTCCTGTTCATTTAAATAAAGCAACAGTTTTACATGCAGATGCAGAAGTTCAGTCTGCACTTCCCAAGCCCATCATCAGACCTTGGGAACAGCTTGTCCACAACAAGCATAGAACTGGTCTTGGATATGACAAGGACTTGTCCTTTCATATTCCAGACTACTCAAAACCCATTCAGTTTCCGAGTGCTGGTTTCATTCATGAAAGTTCACCTGCTACTCATGACAGTTGAACTTCAGCTATTCCAGACTCTGCTCCTCTTCCACAGCAACAACAACAACAAACGTCGTGAAAGAACAAAGATTCATCTAGGTTGGATCGCTTCTTGGCAATGGGCATCAACAGCCAAGAAGATATTCAAAACACATGTCAGAACTTGTTCCAGAATATTGAACAGCCTTGCAGTTGAGTTTTATCCATCTTCTCACCTTGTATCTGACAGGGGGGAAATGATGGTCATCTACAAGCTTCAAAGCCACATCAAGCAAGTCTGAGCCACAACCTGCCACACCAGCTTCAGAGTTGTAGCCAGAGACAAAGATTCCTGAACATGCCTTCAGTCGGCGATGTGGGACACTTCCTCTAGCAGAAGACTTACTGCCAGTTTCGGAAGAATTCCAGGAACAAAATTGAGAACACTTCCTCTAGCAGAAGACTCTAGCTTCTTGCCAGTTTTGGAAGAGTTCCAGGAATTGCATTAAGCATTTCAGAGTTGTTGGTCATCCTTAAACCATCACAGGTTGAGACTTCCCTTTTCAGGTTGAAGTTTTACCTTTTATGCGCGGTGAGACTTCCCTTTTATGGTTGAAGGTTTCCCTCTTTAAAACAATAGGATCACTTCCTCTACCAGAAGACTTCAGCTTCTTGCCAGTTTTGGAAGAGTTCTGGGAACTGCACTAAGCGTTCTAGTGTTGGTGGCTATCCTTAAACCACCGCCCTTTTTTACCAACATTTCATAGAGCACATTCATCCTAGTGCTGCCATGCATTATTGCACATTTTGTATTACAGCTCTTTTCTTGGACTCATACATAACCCTTCGGATTAAGGGGGGGAATGTTGGACACCTAATCCTAAAGGGTTAGCGTGGAAGCCAAATGGACAAAGCAGTCCAAGAGACCTTAGGATGTGAATCCCAACGGTCACCAAATGTACTATAAATGTATATCTAATTGTTAATAAAAATGTACTGAATGATTTATCTTTCCTATTGTTTTCCTATTTGTTCTCCCTGACCATGTCTGTTTAACACCATCGGCGTAGTAATTTGGGCATAGCTCTTGATGAATTTCCTATAGTATCCCATATGCCCCAGTGTTTCACACAACTGTTTCACGCTCCTTGGCACCTCCAAGTTGATTATGACTGCGATCGTAGCTAGGTATACCATCAAGACTTGTTTGCATACCACATGGCCCAACAAGATCACAAAAGGGATGCAAAACAAACATTTATTTAGATTGAGTGCAATATGGTATCTCCAGCATGTATCTAACATCAAGCACAGACTTGCCACATGGCTCTTCACCAGTCCAAACATTGTCCAACCATCGAAGTATACTTCCAAAAATTTATGAATAAAATCCTTGAACGCCAAGATGACTATGCATGAAAATATTGTTGCTACGTTCTTCAACCCAAAATGCACCACCGTATATTGGAAGCATTCCCATTTGGTCGCGAAGGTTGTCTTACTTCTATCCTTTGGTGCGATCTTGATCTGGGTACCCAGAGAACCCATCAGTGAACGAATATGCTTCTTGGCCACCAACATTATCCTAGACCTCATCAGTGAACGGGGTTGGGAAGGGATCATGCATGTAGGCATTGTTCAACTTCCTGAGGTCTACACATATCCTTATTTATTCCCTCTGCTTCTTTTTCTGAACCACTGTTGGGCTTACCCAATCAGATTCTTCCATCGGTTCAATAATACCCATCGTGAACATCTTATCTAACTCAACTCAGACCCTTTCCCTATACTTCAGGTTGAGGCGGTACGATCTTTGTTTCAAAGGTTTCGCATATGGATTTAGGGTGATCTTCATGACACCTAGGTCTCCTATTATTCCTTTCAGAGTGGAAAACTTCATGGGGAATAAGTTCTGATATTCATGGAGCGGTTTGGCGACCTTATCTACTATTGCATCATCCCAACAGTCCCAAATCTTTGCAAACTTTGGTTCTGTCTCCGTGCTAATGTTCACTTGCCTGGTTTTGAGTGGCTCAGTTATGTCTAGGTTATCTAGCTGTGGTCCTTCAACTCTGTGGCGACCTTTAGCCTCAGGGATATTATTCTTTCTCGAGTCTTCGTCTTCTTCTTCTAATGTTACATTGTAACACTCCAACGTGTGGCTCAGCTGGGTAGTCCAATCAGGTTGAATCAGGTCTATAGGATCCTACAGTATCCTAAAGATGGTTGTCTTAACCTCCTAAAATGCTTCATTGATGGATTCAAATCCATCCTCAAACCTCAACGTCATAAAAAATCCTTAGCGTAAAACATCCCATTCTTCAGTGCCATGAAGGAGTTCTGTCTCCAAGTACCAATTCATTGGTATAACCTCCAAGGTATGAAAAAAACGATGGATCCACTCTGACTGAAGATTTTCTCCATATTGTTGAAAATGCAACGAGATGATGGAGCTTAGTGAAAAGAAGTCGCCTTCACTAAGTGGGCCCGCAGGCTATTTTTGGCGCAAAGTCTATTTTTAGACTATGTCTATTTTTAGACATATGGATCATGGTCTATGAGTTGCAAGATGCTTTTTGTGGATGATTGGTCATGTTGGTAAAAATATATGTACCTCTATTTTTAGACATATGGGTGGAGTCTATTTTTAGACCGCCAGGCTAAAAATAGAACAATCGAATATTATTAGCTCTTAATAATATTTGGACTATAAACATTATCTTATTCTCTTGGAGCACTTCAATTCGAGCTATAGATGTGGCACATGAAACTGCCAGAAGGAAATATACTTTTCTTATGGGTTACTTGAGCTATTGCATGAAGGAATTCAGTTAGAACTCAAGTGATTGAGTTTGGTGGAGTTGAATGAGGAGTTGATGGAGTTGTGTTCAGTTTGACTTAGTTGAAATAGTTGTATTTAGTCTAACTAACAAATACACTAGTGATGAGTGATGTGAATTAGTTATTAATTAATTCACTAAATGTTAACTCATAAATCAAGTAAAGAATACATCAGTTAACTCAGTGCATGGACAGTTCAGTGGAGACAAGTGTTAGAGATGAGTGAAAGGGCAAGACAGCTGTTAGTTGTGACTATAGTTGTGCATGCGATTTGCACAATCAATGGATTGACATTGTCAATGAGGATTGCGTAGTGTTACACAAGGGAAATACGAGTTTGGATCAGCCATACTCATTCTATTCTCATGCAGGATTGCGCAGTGGAGGCAGGCAAGCAGCGGAGGAGATTTGAGCCAGTGATTGATTCATATTTGAGCTAGTTTGTGTGTAACAGGTGGAGATAGTACTGAGTACTTGCGAGTAGTATTGTACTATGTATTGTTACATGTTCTCAATCAATATAATATACAGATAGTTGGGGGTTTTCAGCTATATGCTTTCCCCGGTACATACTGTGTTGATATGTGTGATTGATGCTTCAATGTGCGCATGCGATTGTTTCTTAATTCCGCAAAATTGATGATCAACGTAGAGGAGGTTATGTATTATGCATGATTCCGCAAATAGTGTATAATTAGGAAAATCTCTGTGAATAAGTATCATATTATTCAAAACTTCTACATGGTATTAGAGCTGGTTGATTTGTAGAAAAAGTTCTACAGGATATCAAAGCGAAGTTGATCATCGGATCTATTATTCAGAAAGTGTTTACATTTTATTTCTTCAGTCAGAGTCTGTAATCGGGCCAGGCAGCCTCTGGATTCATCCATCTTTTGGAAGGTGATATATCTGGTGAATGCCCATACAGTCGATCTCTATACGAGAAATACTTTGTTCTCACGAATTTTAGATCGGAAGTGGTTGAGTTTTGAGCTGGTGGAATTCGAATTTGCAGCAGTGTTTTCTTGGTGTCAAAGTTGAAATGTCTTTCAACGGATTGCGATTGGAGTATGCCCTTGAGGGCAGCTCAAACTATATTGCATGGAAGGACAGGATGGAGTCGGTGTTAGATGATAATGGGTTGAAGGAGTTCATAGATGCGGATGTCCCAAAACCTACTGATGCTGCTCAAGTCAAGGATTGGCAAAAGAAGACAACAAAGTGTCGAAGGATTCTGTTGGAGGGTGTGAGGGATCACATTGTGTCCAGCCTCCATGGAAAGGATTCTTCATGCTTGATGTGGAAAGCATTGACAGATCTATTCCAAAGCAAGAGCGAACAGAGGAAGTTGGTGCTCAAGGATAAACTCAGAAACATAAAGTGTGAGAAAGGCGACAGTATGCCCAAGTATCTCATGAAGTTCACCCAATGCCAGGATGAGCTAGGAAGTGTGGGGGTGACTGTCAATGATGAGGACTTGGTGAGCTTGGCTCTCCATGGTCTTCCGAAGAGTTTTCATTCCTATCAGGACTCTGTCAATGGTCGGGAGAAATTGCTAGGATGGGAGAGACTTTGGTTGGATCTTGTGCAAGAGGAGATTAGGCGGAATACCAGGGTTGGATCTTCATCAAAGGCATCTAATGAAGAGAATTGCACTTTGGCTACCAAAGCAAAGAAGGGGAAGAACAAGAAAGCTTCTCATTCCGGTGTGAAAGGCAAGAAGCAAGACATGTCCAAGGTGAAGTGCTTTCACTGTCACCAACACAGACATTATGCCACAAATTGTCCACAGAAGAAGAAAAATAAGCAAGCTGCTGGATCTGCAGCAGGAGAGGCCTTAGCCTCGCAGTTTGAGCTGGATTTTTCGCTGATCGCATGCTTGGTATCGAGTGTGATGGAATCGGTATGGTTCTTGGACAGTGGTGCATCTTTTCACATGATAAGAGATCGAGATTTGTTTTCTGATCTGAATGAGAAAGATCTTAGAGTGCACATCGCGATGGGCGATGATGGTAGATACAGTGTGACCAGTATCGGTACCATTTCCTTTGGGAGGGAGTTTGGAAAACCCTTCGTATTGAAGGAAGTGATGCATGTTCCAGGATTGAAGAAGAATCTTATCTCTGTGGTGATGTTAGAAGACAACGGATATGATGTTGTTTTCAGCGAGGGAAAGGCTTTCCTGGACAGTAAGACAATTGGAGAAACCTGGAAGATAGGGGTTCGAGTCAAGAACCTTTATCAGTTGCATGTAGATGGCTACGCAGCAATGGCATGCAAGGCATGATGGCGAGCTGTGGCACCGGAGATTGGGCCACTTTCACCATGGAGCCTTGAAGATACTGCAGCAGATTTCTACTGGGCTTCCTAAAGGCACTCTTGCACAGTCATATTAGTGCAAGGGGTGTACTTTGGGAAAATTTCTGAAAGCCACCTTTCACAAGAAGGATAGTCACGCCACGACAATCCTTGAGAGAATTCACACAGACGTGTGTGGACCTTTCTCAGTAGCTTCGACAGCAAAGCACATGTACTATGTGATCTTTTTTGATGATTTCTCCCCAAAGTGCTGGATCTTCTTCATGCAGAAGAAGAGCGAGACATACTCAAAGTTCTGTGAATTCAAAGCACTGGTCAAGAAGGAAGCGGGGAAGAAGGTGAAGGCTCTTAGGAGCAACAATGGTTGTGAATTCATCTCTGGCGAGTTCAAGGACTTCTGCAGCGTAGAAGGGATTCGAAGAGATCTCATAGCTCCCCATAACCCATAGTAGAACAGGGTTGCTGAGTGGAAGAACAGAACGATCGTGGGTGCTGCACGGGTGATGTTGCATGATCAGGGCCTATCCCTTCACTTGTGGACGGAGGCATGCAATACTGCAATATATGTGCAGAACCATTGTCCTCACAAGATACTTGGCATGAGTACACCTGAGGAGGCTTATTCTGGTAAGAGGCCTGATATTTCCCATTTGAGGATTTTTTGTTCTCCTGTTTACATGCATGTGACGAAGGATGCCAGGAAGAAGCTGGAGCCAACCGCAGAGGCTGGGATATTTTTGGGGTACACTGATACACCCCACAACTATCGTGTGTATTTTCCAGACAATCGTAAGACTGTTGTGCGACAGGATATAAAATTTCAGGAGGAGAAAGCCATGAAGTGTTCTCTTGAGAGGGAGCCACACTTGCATGTAGATGAGGAGCTATTAGTTCCTAAGGATGAGCTTCAGGATGTGGATTAGCCATAAGATGAAGTTCATGGAGTGGAAGAGACCACTCATGTAGTGCCAACCATCAGAGGGCGAAAGCGCACTATAGAAGTTGAGTGACTGGCTCGAGATGCAGAGAAGGTTGTAGGACCACCTACAGCAGAGTGCAGACAGAGACAGTCACCTAATCAGTACACTGGATACATGGCTCTTGTGAGCAAATGTGTCATTACTGAGCCATCCTCTTTCGAGGAAGCTGTGGAGGATCCCGTATGGGTAGATGCCATGGTGGAAAGTATGATTCAATTGTCAGAAACAGTGCATGGGAGATTGTCGCAAGATCGAAGGGGAAATCAGTGGTGGGTTTGAGATGGATCTACAAAGTGAAGCAGTGTAGTGATGAACTATTTGCTTCTCAGGGTAAGTATGCCTGATAGATATTGGAGAAGTTCAACATGCATGGCTGCAAGCCTGTTGATACTCCTCTTCCTAGAGGTTGGAGGAAGGAGGATGCTACTTCAGCGGAGGTAGTGGATGCCACTATTTATCGATAGTTGGTGGGGTCGCTTATATATTTGGTCAATACACGACCCGATGTACCACAATCCAGAGATTGGTACAAATAGGAGGATGAGGTGAAGCTATATGGCTTCACAGATGCAGATTGGGTAGGGATCCCCCAACGGACAGAAACATCGACATCAAGTACCATCATATCAGAGATTGTGTGCAGCGAAGAATCATGTTACTTTCATATATTCCCACAGAGGATTAGGATGCTAATATCTTGACGAAGGCACTCACCAAGAGAAAATTTGAATACCACAAAGGTAGGATAGGGGTTGCAGATAATCCATATCTTTTTGAGAGGGAGTGTTGAAAATGCAACAAGATGATGGAGCTTAGTGAAAAGAAGTCGCCTTCACTAAGTGGGCCCGCAAGCTGTTTTTGGTACAAAGTCTATTTTTAGACATATGGATCATGGTCTATGAGTTGCAGGATGCTATTTGTGGATGATTGGCCATGTTGGTAAAAATAGATGGACCTCTATTTTTTTAGACATATGGGCGGAGTCTATTTTTAGATTGTCAGTCTAAAAATAGAACAATCGAATATTATTAGCTCTTAATAATATTTGGACTATAAACATTATCTTATTCTCTTGGAGCACTTCAATTCGAGCTCTAGATGTGGCACATGCAACTGCCAGAAGGAAATATGCTTTTCTTATGGGTTACTTGAGCTATTGCATGAAGGACTTCAGTTAGAACTCAAGTGATTGAGGTTTGGTGGAGTTGAATGAGGAGTTGATGGAGTTGTGTTCAGTTTGACTTAGTTGAACTAGTTGTATTTAGTCTAACTAACAAATACACTAGTGATGAGTGATGTGAATTAGTTATTAATTAATTCACTAATTATTAACTCATAAATCAACTAAAGAATACATAAGTTAACTTAGTGCATGGATAGTTTAGTGGAGACAAGTGTTAGAGATGAGTGAAAGGGCAAGATATCTGTCAGTTGTGACTATAGTTGTGCATGTGATTTGCACAATCAGTGGATTGAGATTGTCAATGAGGATTTCGTAGTGTTACACAAGGGAAATATGAGTTTGGATCAGCCATTCTCATTCTATCCTCATGCAGGATTGCGTAGTGGAGGTAAGCAAGCAACGGAGGAGATTTGAGCCAGTGATTGATTCAAATATGAGCTAGTTTGTGTGTAACAGGTGGAGATAGTACTGAGTACTTGCGAGGAGTATTGTACTATGTATTGTTACATGTTCTCAATCAATATAATATACAGATAGTTGGGGGTTTTCAGTTGTATTCTTTCCCCGGTACATACTGTGTTGATATGTGTGATTGATGCTTCAATGTGGGCATGCAATTGTTTCTTAATTCCGCAAAATTGATGATCAACGTAGAGGAGGTTATGTATTATGCATGATTCCGCAAATAGTGTATAATCAGGATAATCTCTGTGAATAAGTGTCATATTATTCAAAATTTCTACACATATGCTTCAGTCCATTTGGCCAAATGATCACGTGAATCCTTCGTCCCATCATACTTTTCTGTTAGTCATACCTTCAGGTGGCCAAAGCGTATCCTCATCATCCTTCTATATTCGCGCCAATCCTCGAAACTATCCTTGTGTGCACCCCGCCATCTTGCATGTGTAGCGGGAAACACCCAATCTAATGCCTGGAAGCGATGCTTCTTAGGAACTTCCCTTTCAAATGCATCCAAAAAGCGATCAACGTAAATTAGCCCGTCATAGTGAGGAAAATTTCTTACCTCTAATGATATGCAATGCAACAACTTGGTCATCATATTATAGCGCATCGTAGATACTTCATGGAGCTGGTTCTACCAGTGCTCTAGTTCTTCATCCGAATCTGATGTGCAAGAGCTCTCATAGTCCCATGCAATACGTACATTTGCTGTCTGATTCCCCCAATCCTAGTCTCATGTCGTTATCTTGTAAATATGGCACAAATCGTCATCACTTTCATTATCGTGGACCAGTTCTGTATAGTGTGATCATTTTGCAGGATCCAGGTTCAGCACTACGTGGAGCGATTTATTTTCAAATATCGTCTTTCACTTCTTTAGGTTTATTACCCCATTTATGTCAATGGCCCAATCAATCCCAAGGAGCGCGGTGTAGGGATTGTTATCATCCACAATCTCTATTACTTAAAAATTCGCCAGTGCGCTCATGCCTTCGATGTCAACTGTTACCCTGTACAGCCTCCCCATTGAGATGATTTTTTGTTGATTCACCATCCTTAACTGGATCGAAGACCACTAGAGCAGAGGTCTCCCCATTCTTTCCCATGTTTGTTTTGGAAAAACATTCATGTCGGACCCCAGATCCAAGATAACTTGGTCCATTTTGTATTCCCCTATCTATGTTGTGAGTGTCATCTCACGTCTAGTCCTCGACTTATGCTTACCAAGATTTCTAACTACGCATGGTTTGCCTGTAGCGTTGTCCTTTCTAGCGCACTGATTGATCAGTTCCTGTAGTCCCTTCACAGCCTTACTATTGCAAAGTTGTTTCATGCAGTTCTCCAAGAACTTGGTAATCATGGATGGGTCCATTTATTCAACTGGTTTCTCTTGACCTCCTAAGGTAGAGACCTGAGAAAAACTTTTCTTTGCTTCTATAAATGTTTCTTTTGTGCGTTTTAGATCAAACTCAATCTCCTTTTATGGTGTTTTATGGACCCACTCACCCTTTGCAGGCTTCTTCCCCTATCCTCACCAGTTGTCGTTCCACTCCGTAGCATAATGTTTACCTTAGGCTCTTCCTCGCGAGACTTAGCCCTTATCATCTGTAGGTGCTGAGTCAGTTGTAGAGGTTGTGTTATATTCTTTCCACAACTAGCCCATGTAGTTAACTGGGGGGGTAGAGGGGGGGCGGAGCCCCCACTTTGTTGTGTTGATTGTGTAGCAAAGGGGGTTCACAAGGGGTTTGAGTGGTACCCGTAACCCACTTTATGGGGTCCACGGTAGTGCCCTGGAAAATTTTGGTTTTGGACCCTATGTTAGGTTGGGCAAACCAACCTATGGTTTTGTGCATGATTTTCGCACATGTTTTTGGACACGATGGTTTTCGGTCCATGGTATTGGACGTGATGGTTTTCAGTTCATGGTATTGGATGCTTTGACATGTATAAATATGTATTGTAACATTGAAAGGAATATAATGAAAAATCAAGCTGGTAGTCTTGTTTTTGGGATCTAGGGGAAAATCTCTGTGTTTATGTATCTTATGAGTTATGCTCTTGCATTGTTTATTTTCTGTATTTTAGAATTCATATGTAGGTAATTTCTGTACAGGGTTAAAACCTACATTTGGTATCAGAGCTATTTTGGCTTCAAGGGGATGCATTTGTTGTTGAGGGGTTTTGCTCGGGCCTGTGGTAGACCTTGTTGAGTGGGAGATCTGCGAGATCGATTCTGGCAGTGAAAGAAGATGGCGAGTAGTGGAAAGATAGAGATTAAGAAATTTAATGGTCAATGTTTTGAGTTGTGGAAACTCAAGATGGAGGATCTGTTGGTGGATAAAGATCAGTGAATCACAGTAGATCTAAGTACTAAACCAATGGGAGTGTCCGATGAAGAATGGAAGAAGTTGGATCAGAAGGCAAAGAGCACAATACGATTGTGTGTCCTCAGATTCAGTATTGCTTG
>APFE030195244.1:6359-19655 GCA_000404065.3 Pinus taeda | reverse complement strand
TCGTACCCAGGTAAAATGCATCAACAAACGGATATGGTATGAATATAAACGTGAAAATCGGCCCTCACAAGTAAAATAACGCATAATAAGCCTCATCAAGGGTGCATACTCCTCCCTTAGGAATCTGAAAGGAAAAACAGCAGTAAGGTTCCTCATGCATCCGGGTTTGATGTATGGTTGATAATGAAATTTTCCTAGTAGCTTGCGCTTGGTCCACTCTTCCCCAACATTTGGTATCCCGGTGGCTTGAGCAACAACCTAGGGTGATAGTGTGAAGTCCACTCTTGCAAGTTTCACATGACCATTGTGCAAATGTAGGACAAACAAGCGGACTAATTCCCTGTGATGTTGAATTTGTGAGATCCTCTCACAATACTCAAAACATGATTGGTACCGAAAACAAGACAGTGCAAGTGGGCAAGCTTGCAAATAAACCAAAGAGGTGGGCTCCTCTCTAACATGCCGACCACCTTTACCACCCTTGTGATGCCTCCTAGGCACTTCTTCCTCTGGTGTTGAATCACTGTAATAACTCTGCTCATAATCTAATTCAGTTTCTGACATGGTTTTGAAGGCAGGATGGCTGAACTGTATATGTTGACTGTGCACACAATTGATTGCTGTTTGACTTTTTATTCAAATGTTGTTACCAAGGGGACATAAAGACAAGGGAATTGTCAGGGAAAGGGAAACATGAGGGAATTAGGGGAAATGAAAATAACGAGGAATTTATGGAAGGAAAAGGACATAGGAAATTATGATGTTGTAGGGTTTTGGGGTGAAGGAGGTTTTGGGATTAAGTAGGGTTTGGGATTTTGCGAAGGGGTATTATGGAATTTTATGGGAAATTTGAAAATAAATGCTGATGAATATGGGGGAAAAAAGGAGGATCAAAATGGGAAAACCTTGGGCAGCATATCACTTTGAAACCCTAGCAAACTTGGTCTTTAAATTTACACACCAACTTAGGGTTTTTTTCTTTTAATTTTCATGGCATATTTGTCATATTTCTTTTATATTCATCTTGCAAAAAACAAAATAGCCATGGAAAAGAGCTTACCTGTATCTTGCTTGAGATAAGAGAGGTTTTTTTGTGCTTGCTGGCAAGTTACAGGGCAAAAAACCCAACGCGTAGCGCACCTTGCCCAACGCGTAGCGCACCTTGCCCAACGCGTAGCGCCCTTGTAAAATTGCACTGCGAAAACCTTCCTGACACGTAGCGCGGCTCCAACGCGTAGCGTGCCCTTCCCAACGCGTAGCACGCTACCAAAACTTCCCACTTTGCTAAAGAACTCATAAAATCGCCTTTGCGAGGTTGCACTTAGCTTGTGAGAGGCAAATGAGTTGCAAATGAATATTGATGTGCTTTTATAGGCTTCTTTTAAATTTACATTTGCCCAAAAGCCCACTTTATAATGTTTTGAGTGTTGACACTTTTTGAATTTAATTGGCTCTGACTGTTGGTTTCTTTTCTTTGAAAAATTGTTTGAACTGATGGTTTCTTCTGAAAATTTTTGCAGGGATAGCTTCTAAGGTGCTTTGGCAAAGGAGACCAAGGTTGCACTTTGACATTTGGAAAATTTGAAAATTTGAGAATTTTTACAAAAAATGAGAAAATGACCTTTGTTTTTAAAAAACAGAGTTTTGAAAACAAGGTGGAAATTTATCTGTACAATAGTGAGAATTGTTGAAATGATGCTTTATGAAGGACATCCCTCTGGCCTGCTGGTCCTTTATGACCTCTCAAGACAAAATTTGACTCAACCCTAGACCTAAGACCTGGAAATTTAAAACAAGACAAATGACTCTTTGAAGAGTTTATTCACTCAAACAAACCTGAACCAACAGTGCCAAACAAGAGGGGGATAAAAGACAGAAGCTCCTCCAGCAGAGTTATGGCATGCCTAATGGAGTGCAACATGATCATATTGATGGGACACCTAATTATGAAATGCAAAGAGCTTTGATCTCTGGTGGAGGGCTACTAGACCGACTCTAACAGACGAAAAACTTGACTCCATCTTGGAAATTAGAAACAACATAAAACTTTCTTTACGATCCTCAAATTGAGCTTGTACACAAAAGTAAACTACTGCAAAATTTTCAATGACATAATTGGATTTTCCTACAAAACCATAGTCATCTTGTACAATCTTAAAACAAATATTATATTCATAAGAAGTTTCATCTTGAATACTTGCATTGGTGAGTACATGACAAACTTGTAGAAAAACTTGGATGACAACTTGTACATTCCAAAAGTCCTTGAACATATGGACTTATGACAATCCAATACATAACATCAATGAAAAACACATACTTGTTGCACATAATGACTAATATTGTTCACATTACTAAAGTACCCAAACAAGTAAACAACAACAAGTAATTACAAATTTACAAATCAAATTTACAAACATTCTACCCAATCTCTGCCTCTCCTAGGCTTATGTGTTATCTTTTGCATCAACTTTTCCTTGAAGGTTTCTTTAGGATTGTTGCAAGACCTATTTGCCACATCTTTTTTCCCTTGCATTAGTTTGCAAAATATCTTTCCCCTTCTTTGAACGAACCTCTGGATGTAATTTCAAACATTGTTCATTTCCATGCCCATGCATCTTGCAATGGGTACAAAGAACGTTCTCTTCTTTTCTGACAAAGAATTCCTCACATGCGAAGGAGATTCATCATGATTGATGCCTAGAATCCGATCCATTATTCTAGCCATTATGATGCTTTTCTGGTATACAACCACATAATGGTCAAATGTATCACGTAAAGTACAAGGGTTAATATTCCACAAATATTCAAAAATACCATCATTTGGAAAACACCCATGAGATTTATACCTGTCTCTCGGGATACAGCTTTGCCGATGTGGGATAGATGATGACAGGCAAGTTCCCTTCAAGCATTCATATTGCTTGGGAGACAAATTAACATTGTCACCACCATCTTTGTGTGACATCTCATCCTCAGATTATTGTTGTGCCTCAAATATTTTAGAGCATTCTCCAAATTTCCTTTGACCATATCCAAATCCTTAATACTTTTGTATCTCTTCAACCATGATTGGATTGGTGATCTCTTGGTGATGAGCCTCAGTATTGCAACAAGAATGCTACAACTCCCAAGGCTACCAATTTTAATTATCAACCCGGGGTTTGTACAAACTTAAGAGGTGTTCGCACTATATGTGGGGCATATCATGTGTCCTTCCTTTGTTGTCATGATGTAATGGAGTGCATGTACTGAAGTCAAATCCTAAACTAATTGCAGAAAATGAAATGTTTGAAATGGAACCTTAACCTATTGCAAGAAAGAAAGTACATGGAAAGAGACGAAAATTCAGTGCTAAATCACACCATGTCCTAATTATCTGCCAAGAAACTATGCTTTGAAATAATTCTAAATTATCATGAACCAAATGGTACTATCTAAGAATGGAAGTAAGAAGAATCAAACATAACTAATGTGCAAGTAAAGAGACTGAAATAAATCTGTTTTTGTCTTTTTGCCTTTTCATGCAAAATCAAGTATGCAAACTAATGTCTTTTGGTGATGTGGAAGGTGAATAAAGGATGTTGGAGTTTGGATGGAAGGGTTAGGATATGGCTGGATGGTGTGGGAGACCCTTGGGAGGATTTTGGTGACTTCATAGAGGTTTTCTCTCAATTCAGCCTCAAAACAGTCCATTTCAGGAAAACCTACAGGATGTACTAGAAACCTACAGGATGATCCTATAGGAATTATAGTGAACCTACAGGATACAGCCGAGAGAAAAATTTGAGGTGTCGGAGGTGATGGGAGGCCTAGGAAAGGTGTGTGATGGGTGGAACGAAGTGGGAAAATTCCTAGGATCACTCATAACTCAAAACCAAAGTTGGGAGATGGATGGATTTGCTCAAAAAGCTAGGAGAAGTTTCCTTGTGAAATGATGAAATTGGTGAGGGTTTAATGACCAAGCAAATCAAATCCAAATTGGATGGGACAAATTTTGTTATTAACTAGGATGACTTAGGTCCCTATTCCAAGCAGAATCATTCAAAAAGATCTCTGTTAACCCATGCAAAAAAAATTAAAAAACCATTACTAGTCGAAAATCTAGAAATTCAAGAACTAGTGAGCTAGTAAATCTAAAAAATTCCTAACTAAGTCAAGCGAAAATGCAATGGGGTAATTTTTGTTATGAACTAGAATGTTTTTTTGATGTGATATAAGTGGAAATAATTCGATTGAAGCTCATTAGCATGTTCTAAAAAATAGCATAAATTTATTGTTCTTTGCTAAAAAGGATAAGAAGACTAATCCAAGTAACTCAATAATTATTATCAAATTCCAAAGATTTTCAATGGATGAAATAATCCTTGTGATCCTGCAAAAGAGATTACATCAACCATTTAACTCAATCCTACAACAAGAAATCATTAATACTAAATGCAGAAATAGAAAGAAATAAAAACTAGAGATGCATGTGAATAAGCAATGCAAAGAAAGAAAGGAAATGATACAAAAGGGCTTTGAGGTTCCTGGGATGGCCAAGCCCAAGGAAACTTGGAGACCTATGGAGGAGAACAAGATTTAGAAGCTGAACATGACACCAATATTCATTATTTTCATCAATAAAATTACATGTCTGCAAGAAAATACAATGGAGATGCAAAAATACAAGCTCTCTCCACAATAACACTAATGAAAATATATATGTATAGAGGAAAATTTGACTTGGTACTTATAAAAAATGATTAGGAATCATTCCCCATGAATGGAGGTAGCTTTCCCCACCAAAATCTCTTGATTAGTGGATCTAGTCCCCAATACTAGGTATTTGCATTAAATGGTAGGGAAGACATTCCTAGATTTTCTCAATCATTCCCTAAAAGAAAATTCAGCTTGGTATTTATAAAAAATGATTAAGAATCATTTCCCATGGATAGAGGAATATTTCCCCACCGAAATCCCTTGATTAGTGGATTTTCTCCCTTGATTGGTGGATCTGCTCCCTTGATTAGTGGAACACATTCTTAGATTTTCTCAATCATTGGAGTTCCACAATTTGTGCCATAATTCCATAGTATCTTGTTGACTTATTATTTGTTATTGATCCTCCAGTAGTAGGGAATAAGTCCCTAAATTATCTCCTCCTCCAATTCTTCATAATCTTCCTAATATTCTCATAATATTGCACAAAAAATTAATGATATTAGGCACAAATATTCAATTATTCATAAACCTTCCTAATGAATATATTAAAGTTAAAAATGAATTATCTAATGCAAAAAGAGAGGTTTAATGTGCTGAAGGATTGTCATAGGCCTTAATTTATGTTTTAAATTAGAGGCATCGACCTTAATTTATGTCTAATTTAGAGGCCCATCATACCCCTTTGCTGAAAGTGTTGCTCATCCTCTGAGCAAGTTCGTGACCTCGTTGTGCCTCATCCATGGCCCTGGTGGCCTCTCTCTTATGCATTAAGAATCTTGGCTGTAAGCTCTGCAAGGACAAGGCCAAAAACATATTTGTTCAAAGAAAAATCATTGTTTCTTGAGACCATTAACTTGCTTTCATGCCCTTATTCAATATGAGTTCTTGAATTTTTTTTTAGTTTGGCAAGGTCTTCCACACCCTTATCAACCTTTTTCTACCTTGTTCCGCCATTTGGACACCTCCTGTGGGATTTCTGGGTCACTGTAATTCCTATAGGATCATCTTGTAGAAAACACAGTCCGTTTGTAAACTGAAGTAAGGGAGTGGAAAAAATGACAGAAATGGTGGAGGAATGAATGATAATGAGTGGTAAGATAAAAATGTGAGTGACAGGGGTCTTTTTTGATCCTCCTTTGCTTTTTGACCATCATTCTTGTTGACCTCCAAATGGAAATTTCATGAAAATGGAGAGGATGCTCTCTTTGTTGTTTTTTCAAGAATGAAATGGAATGGATGAATGATGAATAGATAGTGAAAATGGAGTGGATGGAGGGCTTGGAGTGTTGTGGTGATCTTGGCGTTTGCAAAAATTTCTTCTTTTAACTGTTGTCCTCATTCCTTGAAATCATCACCCTTCATAATTTGACTTTTCAACATTGCATGAGTGAAGGAGTGAGCTGCAATCAACTAGCTGAAGGCGGCTGAGACTGCTACCCATCCATAGCTTATAAACCTCATCTCTCATGCATTGATAACAAATTTCTAACCATAATATGCTCAAGAGAAGAGGTCAAGAATATGCAAAGAAGAGGTCAAGAATATTGCATACCTATAACTACCTGATGGTTGTTGGAGAGACATGCATGATGCTTCTGAGTTGATGTTGATGTGCAGGTGTTGCATGGTGATGCTGATGATTATGATGCTACTGCTAATCTTTGGAGGAGCTTCTTTGATTTCTAGATCTCCTTTAAAACTGCTCACTACCAATCCTTTAGGTGTTGTTCTGTATCCTAAAGGTTTACAGGAAAACCCCTTGATTTGTCCATATCTCCTAAATGGTAATCTGGATTGAGCTGAAAATTTTTGAGCATGTTGCCATCATCATTACACCTCCCCATAGAAAAATTTTGGTCAATGCATGCACAAATCTCGAGAAAAGCTAAAAATGGTTGAAGGTGATGGAGGTCGATTTCTTGGAAACCATGCACTAGAATTCGCTGAAATTTCTTGGGCATGTTACCATCATCCATATGCATCTACCCATGAAAAAAAATTTGAAATGGATGCATAGATATTGAGAAAATGCAGAAGTGGCTGAAGGTGATGGAGGCCAATTTCTTGGAAACTCTGCACTAGAATTTGCTGAAATTTCGTGAGCATGTTACCATCATCCATATGAATCTTCCCCTGAAACAACTTGGAAAATGGATACATGGTTTTCAAGTTACGGCTGAAACAAATTTCTACGCTATGTATTTTTGTATCCTGTAGTAAAACAGAGCATCCTATAGTTTTTTAGGACAACAAGAAAAATGAGTGGTAGAAGCTTGAGAATGATGGGTGGATGGTGAAAATAAATGAGGGTGATGGATTGGCATGGCCTTGGCCTTGTTGGAGCATTTGAGCGAAGTAGGAGAAAGTCAAAATTTGACTTCTTTTGACTAGGCTTGAACAATTTTCATTTTGGCACCAACTTGTTCTTGTTGCTTGTAGATCTTGGAGAGTACATTAGATATACATGGGGCAAGGATATTTTTTTTTCTCTTTTTTTTTTTCTTCTAGGCCTACTAGCCACTTTAAGGAGGTTTTCAACTAGTAGGTCTGCCTAGGTGCTTCAAAGAAGGTTTTCATCTAGGATCCTTTCCTTTTTCCTCTTTTTTCTTTTTCTTTTTTCAACCCATTGATTGCCTCATGGAGGTTTTCAATCAATAAGCCAATTTGAGGTGCCTCAAAGGATATTTTCACCTGATATATTTTTATTTATTTATTTATTTTTATACCCTACCCTACTTGAAAAACAAGATCACTTTCAAGTATAAGAATACTTCCAATGGAGCCATGCGTACATCAATATGATAAACAAAATGATGTGGAGGCTTGAAATGTATGCTTTGACATGTACCTGGATTTCAGAGACCAAATGATTTGACTTTGAAAGGGTCAAGCATAGTTGAGGAAGCGAGTGATGTTGCAACTTAGTGACTGTCTAGAACCATATTTCAATATAGCTATGATGCCTGTGGTCCACTTGTTGATTTAGATCATCTTGAATGTCTTATTCTACCATGACCTTCAAGTCTTCCTCTTTTTGTTGATTGATCTCTTGAATACATAGAAGATTTGATGGTAACCATTAGGGAGCTTTCTTAATATGTAATTTTGATGTTTTTTCTTCATCAATTGTAGCCCATGGTTCTTTGATCTTCTCTTTTGAATATTCTTCTTTTGAATGTAGTCCTTCAATGATATCAAGAGAATCTCTTTTTGGCAATATTCTTCCTGAGCTATGGTGAATACCATTGATCTCAAGAGGAGATGTTTGGAAGTGTTATACCTTAGCATTGTAAGTGGGTTGAGCTACTTCAATGTGTGGGTTTGGAAATTGTGGTACAGGTAGTTGAGTGCGAGTGAATATTTGAGATGGATGTGGTTTGGGTTGTGGTTGTGGTGGACGTGAATGGTAAAGACAACATGGAGTTTGGTATGGAGGATATTGAGCAAAATACTGAGAATATTGTGGATGGCTCCGATAAGTTCCTTGGCAACCTTGTTGCCAAGATTGGGGTTGAGATGGCCAATGTTTCCAAGGAAAGAGTGTGTTCCAATTACTTTGAGGTGGATGTGCATAAGCTTGAATTTGTGAATTAGGCTCTTGCATCATATCAGACTGAATAGGCTGCCATGGTCCTCTTGGAGCTACATAACATTGCTGCATTGGCAATTGACTTGCTCCATTTTCCTCTTGGTAAACTTCCTTCAACCTTGGTAATGATGGAAAATGTTTAACATCATGTGTTTCTAAAACACAAATATTAGGATTTTCTTTTCCTTCATCTTGCATTCTTAACATTTCTACTTGTTTTGTTAGATTGCTAAGAATTTATGTTTTAAATCATCAAACAACTTTCCAAGTTTAGCTTGACTTACCGATCTTGATGCTGATTTACCTACACTTGTTTTTCCTCTTGATATGTGTTTGCTTCTTTCATAAATTTCCTCAAATGATAATTGATATACATCACCTCTACTCATGAGATTAAGGAGATAAATCCACTCATCGCTAGTTGTTCTAAGTAAGATGGTTTTTAGTATGTCGGATCCTAAATGATGTAGTTTTTCCCTCTTAACATTATACATGAACCTCTCTATTAGATCCTCAAGACTCTCATCTCTCTTTGATTCATTCTAAATATTTCTTCTTTAATATCATGATCTTTATTTTCTCTAGAAATATCTTTTGCATATCATTCCATGATCTTATTGAATTAGTCCCTAAAATCATGAACCATCTAAGAGCTCTATCCTTCAATATTGCTGGAAACAATCTCAGTTTTGAGTTTTTAATAAGTAACCATAAGATCTACAAACAATTTCAAATTCAAAGAGAAAGGTTACCGGATACTCTGACCTTATACCATGAAATTTTGGAAGAAAATATGGAGGGATGTTTTTCATGTGCACACTACCATCAGTATCTTGAATGGGAAATTCGAGAGGATCTTCCTCATTGTTATCATATCCATCCATTTCTTCTACATTCTTTGACATCTTCTTCTTCTACCTGAAAAAGTGAATGGTGACATGACTCTTACTACACCATGTGATCAAATGGGGGGGTGGGTTGGTATTGGAGAAATTTTGTTTTTGTTTTTATAATTGAGTGAAAACTATAATGCAATGTAATTTTCTACTTTTGAAATTAACTATGCCTAATGCAAATATTTTGTGTTTGCAAAAAGAGAAAAGGCATAAATCAACTAGGGAAGAAAACAATTCCTACTTTGACACCTCCACAGCAATGGCACCAAAAAGCGATGAGCCTCGATATTGCAACAAGAATGCTACAACTCTCAAGGCTACAAACTTTAATTATCAACCCGGGGTTCGTATAAACTTAAGAGGTGTCGGCACTATATGTGCGACATGCAATGTGTCCTTCGTTTATTGTCATGATGTAATGGAGTGCACGTATTGAATTCAAATCCTAAACTAATTGCAGAAAAGGAAATGTTTGAAATGGAACCTTAACCTATTGCAAGAAAGAAAGTACAAGGTAAGAGATAAAAATTCAAGGCTAAATCACACCATGTCCTAGTTAACTGCCAAGAAACTATGCTTTGTAATAATGTTAAATTATCATGAACCAAATGATACTATCTAAGAATGAAAGTAAGAAGCATCAAACATCATTAATGTGCAAGTAAAGGGACCGAAATAAATCGGTTTTTGTCTTTTTGTCTTTTCATGCAAAATGAAGTATGCAAACTAATGTCTTTTGATGATGTGGAAGGTGAATTAAGGATTTTGGAGGTTGGATGGAAGGGTTAGGAGATGGTTGGATGGAGTGGGAGACCCTTGGGAGGCTTTTGGTGACTTCCTAGAGGTCTTCTCTCAATTCAGACTAAAAACAGACCATTTCAAGAAAACCTACAGGATGTACTAGAAACCTGCAAGTTGATCCTGTAGGAATTACAGTGAACCTACAGGATACAACCGAGAGAAAAATGTGTGGTGTTGGAGGTGATGGGAGACCTAGGAAAGGTGTTTTATGGGTGAAATGGATGTGGGAAAATTTCTAATATCACTCAGAACTCAACCAAAGTTGGGAGATGGATGGATTTGCTCAAAAAGCTTGGAGAAGTTTCCTTGTGAAATGATGAAATTGGTGAGGGTTTAATGACCAAGAAAATAAAATACAAATTGGATGGGACAAATTTTTTTATTAACTAGGATGTCTTAGGCCCCTGTTCCAAGTGGAATCATTCAAAAATATCTCTATTAACCCATGCAAAAAAAATAAAAAACATTACTAGTCAAAAATATAGAAATTCGAGAACTAGTGAGCTAGTAAATCTAAAAAATTCCTAACCAAATCAAGTGAAAATTCAATGGGGTAATTTGTTTTATGAGCTAGAATGTTTTTTTTCTCTGACATTGTTGGATTGTTGGGGCCTAACCCAGGTTCAGAGGTGATTTAGCCAAACAAATACTTGTACTACTAGCCCTTTCGGCTGATCCAAATTGGATCCTAGAATACTCTCTAAGTTTTCATGAACTCTTCAAAATTATGCCAAAGGCTACAAGTCTTATAAAGATCAAGCTATCGAAGGTATCCTCATAACAGTTGCAACTGGTGATCAGCGCAGAGCAACGAGGACTGTCGATCAAGAGTGTAGACCGTCGACCCATGGTAATGCGCGCTATTGCAAATTAGCAAAATGAGAGGTCATTTCAAGAAAAGGGGGTCGTTTCCGATATGTGATTAGCAACAAGTTGCTAATCATGTATCTTAGGAAAACCCCTCAAAGAAGGAAGGACCGTAAGCCCCGGACCCGAAAAATCATAAAATGCAACAGATATCATTTCGATTTCGCCATAAGCGGGGTCCCACAAAAACCAGCAGGATATCAGAAGGGCTTCGAGCGGTAAGCAGTTTCAACCAAGTCCCACCTGATGCCATACAATGGTTGCCACACATCTAGTAGAAGAGAGAAAGAACCGCTCACATTGGACAAATAAACATCATGTTACTTATCCGCCCGATATGGACGATGACCATAGGATTTGGAGGCCCCAGATCAACGGTGGAGATGTGTTCCGATGGACGACCGGATTTGACGGGGTCAATAGGTAGAGTTGTATAAGATTTGAAGTCCGATATGGATAATGCGTTGGTGGAAGGTTGTGTTTCATGGTCAATCTTGGAGTTAATGGAATAAACGATCGTTTCGAATATGTCCAAGAAAACTGACACTCACCCATTATGAATTAGGTGGCCACCTCCATGTGAGGCATTATACAGTGATGATTATGCAAAACAGAGGGATTCAAATGGATAGAGGCAGGGGAACTAGAAAGCTAGGAAGCGGAAACGAATAGTCAGAAAGTAGATTAGCTTTAAAGCCACGAACTGACAAAGAGAAAAGTAGGCAAGTTAAGAAAGTTAAGAGTAGAGAGAAGAAGCCAAGCTGACCTATAAAAGCAAAGGCAACATCGATCCAGAGTCAAGACAGAGACAGAGAGAGTTAGAGAATCTATCTGCTCCAGAGAAGGCTTGAGAGGTTCAAGCGCACTCCTATGTAATTTCTATCCTGTATGAGTCTCAGATTGGGCTCATACTACTATGACCAATAGAGGTCGAGAGTCAGTAAGGAGAGTTTGCGTACTCCAGAGACTTGGGGAATACAAGTATAGTCTTGTTGATTTATATCTATGTGTTAGACTCAAATTGAGCTCATTGTTGTAAAAACTCTTCTTTGAAAACATAATAAAGAGGCCACCACTGAAGGCTAGACCAGGAGACGTAGCCCAAGAGTATTGGGTGAACTCCATATTAAAATTGTTGTGTTTATATGGGTCCCTGTTATGTTTTCTTTAACTGCTTCAGTGCCTGTGTATTTCGCAATCTTATCGATCTGTTGCATAAAATAACATAGACACATCCATGCACATGAGTCTATAATACCTTATTAATTGTCTTGGATCAATTCCAGATCAAGTGGTATCAGAGCTTTAGGTTGCTAAGGTTAGACAAGCTTGTGTTGGATTCTTTTGTTGAATGATAACTAGATCAAAGCTTAAATTAGGAGAAGGAGAGTTGGTTGAAGCTAACCCAGAAATTGGAAGAGTCTATCCTAAGAGGAAAATTTCAAAAGAAAGTCCCTTGGAATCAGACTCCCAGTTCATGGACAGTTTCATGACCATGAGAGCCATGGTAGAAGAAATGTATAGAGAATTTAAGAGAGGTAGAGGTGGAGAATCATCAACCTCCAAAAAAGATAAAGGAGTAGAAGAACCTCTTCTAGTTTCCCACCCAAAAGGCAAAGGAAAAGAAGAGAAGCACTCTCCACCATCTCCCCCATCATCACCTTCATCATCATCTTCTTCACACAAAGAAATCCCTGAAAAGAAAAAGAAGAAACCTTCTTTGATTAAATTAGATGTGAAGTTTGATTTGCCAGTTTATGATGGAGAAATGAATGCAGAATCTTATCCGTGTATATATAATATATATATATATAATATATATATAATATATATATATATATATATATTCCTTAAAAAACTTGGAAAACCTACATGGTTCCTAAATTTTTGTGTCAGTCATGGTCAAGCCATTTTTATGTTTTTAGAGTCTAAGTCATAGGGTTAGAGTCTCATTTCTACCATCAAATAAAGTTCGACAACCTTTTTAGTATGGGGGTGATGATTGATGCTATGTGATTCGTTCTCCACATTTCACTAGTTTCAATCCCACTTCTTCACCCCTGTGAGCATCACCCGATGCAATGAGTGCTAAGTGAACTATTCAAAAATCATGAGAAATTAGTCAGTACGACTACCTCTCATGGAAATGGTCATACGTTTGAATGACTTACTTAACGCAGTTGAATCCCAAAATGATATCTAATATAATGCACTGCGTAATCCCCCATACTTAAATTCAAAAAGAGTCAAGGGATCTCTACTTGAATGGTCCATGAGGCACAATACTTGCTAAGGTTTTGCAAATGGGGTAGCAAGCTAAGTGGGCTTGATTGTGGAAAAACTCCACAGTTAAGCGCGCTTGAGCCAGAGGAGTTCTGGGATGGGTGACCTCTGGGAAGTCCTGGTTACCGGGTGCAAGCCCCGGAAGTGATGATTGAT
>APFE030195240.1:0-13356 GCA_000404065.3 Pinus taeda | reverse complement strand
ATACATCCAGGAAGAGATGGAGTTCTTGGACATCTCCTCACTCGTCACAGCATACCGATACGCTGTCAAAATCGAGCAAAAGTTGAAACAGAAGAAGCGAGACTTTGGATCTGCAAATCCGAAGCCCAAAGGACAAACCCATGGCGGGGTGACCCAAGACAACCCGTCGAAGCCACAAGAAAAGAACAACACCACAAAGCCGAAGAAGGACACAGGAAAGTGGTGTGAGTTCCACAAGAGTCCCACTCATAACACAAGTGAGTGTCGGACCAAGCAGTCATTGGTGGCCGAGTTGAAGCCTTCCGAATCAGATACATGTTCCGACCCTGAGCCAGAACCCGACAAGGGGAATGGAAAAGGGAAGCAGATCATTGATGCGGATCCCAGCGCCACTATTGCCACTGCCAAAATCCAGAAGAATGAGCCCGAAGAGCCAGAGGAGGGGGAACGTCTTTTCCACTCACAGATGTGGGTGAAGGGTTCGCCGCTACAATTCATTGTCGACAGTGGCAGCCAAAGAACCTGATTTCAACAGAGGTCGTGAAGCGGTTGGGCCTACCGACTACACCACACCCACAGCCATACAGTATCGGGTGGCTTCATGAAGGACGAGATCTCAAAGTTCGCCAGCAGTGCCGCCTTTCCTACAACATCAAACCATTCACAGACGAGGTATTGTGTGATGTTACACCTCTGGATGTTTGTGATGTATTATTAGGCCAGCCATACTTGTGGAGGTGACATGCTGCGTATGAGTCAAGGCCTCGCACTGTCATTATTTCTTTGAATAATTCATTATATAGGATACCGGAGGTAGCCCCACCTACCGCCACATCTTTGATCACTGCTAAGAAAGGCAGCAAGCTCATATCTCAAACCAGGAAATTGATATGTATGGTTCACTCCCAAAGTAAGGGGAAGATCATTGCTACATCCATGACCCTTGCCAAGGGTTCCTCCACACAGCAGCAGCAACAAAGGGATACGGTCATGAGAGAACACAGGAACAACTTCTCCTCACCCACATGGATACCACACAAGTTTCAGGTGGGCAACAAAGTTTGGTTACATCTGCAGAAACAACGCCTCACAAGAACCCATCAAAAGCTCCGACCACTCCAACATGGTCCTTACACTAGTACCAAGGCTATGGGCAACAATGCTTTGAAGCACAACAGTTCTCCATTCCTTCACTTGCACCGAGTTTTCAATGTGGACCATCATCGACCATGCTTCCCACCATTATTGGACACATCAGAGATTGCAGGACAAGTTCAACAGGTGGAGGAACTCAACGCAATGGGGACCATTGCTTCCTAAGGGGGGAGGAATGATCTAGGTGGATGTTGGTGGCCACCCACCTATCCCATTTGGATCCCCACAACTGTCTCTTTTAGTCTTTTCAGTTTCCTAAATTGTAGCACAATTTACTATTTTTAGCAGTTTTTTCGGGTCCTAAACTTCTGGAGCCGTTTTGAGGCCCTAAACGACGTTTTTTGGGAAATTTGGGGGCAACATGGGTCCATAAATTGATGTTCCCCTTCCCAAAGTGGTAGTTCTCGAATAGATCTTTCTAACGAGCTATCATACGCGTCAAACAGAGATCGTATGCCAAAGTTACGACCTCGAGAAATTGATGTACCAATTTACCCAAAATGGGGCACACAATTTGGCGTTTCATCTTCTAGGGGTAGGTTTTGGAATGTGAAGGGTTTTCCATTGTTTCTCAACAATAAATAGGCCTTCGAGCCTCATTGTAACACAGTTTGGAACAGTTCAGAGTCATGTAGCCGCACATCTCTTCTCAGAGATAAGCTACCATCGCCCTAGCTGGTTTATTTCCAATTCTGGTTGTAAGCATATTTCGGTATATTCCATTAATGAAATGAAGAATTATTTCCGCTGCATCTTTGTGTATATGGTTATCTCTATATTTTATTGCGTTCCTGTTTAAATCCGGATCAGTAATGTTCAACATAGCATCTATATTGGTCTTCCTAACCTACATCTAAATGTGGAGGACTTTGGCCATCTTCTTCTCTTCCTCTCATCCATATTGAAGTTGTTTTCAACATATTATATGAAATCCATGGCTAGAAGATCCTTTTTGTTTATATCCTTCTTGAGATTGTTTGGGTTTAGCTCTCAATTTATTTTCCATTACTTTTCCTTGATTTGATCATCAATATTACTACGGTTACAATGGCTTATAGGATCCTTGTAGTGATGTGAAGTGGTTTTTATCTTCTTATCCTTCCCCACTTTCCAATTCTCCTTCCTCTTCTTTAAAAATCCCAATGATATTTCTTCCAAAATATTGGTTACCTTTTATAGTATCATATGACTTTCAGATATTGCACCTATACACATGCTCCATACACTATCCTTTTCTTGAAAAGCATCAATTTCTTCGTAGATTTGTACCTAAGCCCACTTGATACTTAAGGAGTAAATATAGGTTAATGGTATAGATACTAGCATGATGGCCATGGTTTTTAACACAATGGTGTACTCATGTAAACTATTCTCTTGTCTCCACCTTAAGTAGTTCCATCAAATACATTGGTCCTCTACATATGCAATAGGGTAGAACTTGGACTTAAAGAAGATTTTGATACCCTTCCACCTAGTTACGAATGAGTCACATTCTAGGATTTTACCATATGGATTTACCACCAATTTGAAGCATGACTCTCTAAATTTAGTATGTAAAATTATATAATTTTTTCTTCATATTTATGGTGAATGTTGAAATTATATTCTAGTTGGCATACCCAATTATTGAGTTTTACTACATTTATCCCACCTTAATATAACTTTATTTCAACATTATATTAGATCTTGAATAGGGAGTAGGAAGGGTTCACATCCCTTAAACTTAGATTTTTGTTTCTAAGGTTCCTTCCTTGACTCCTTTTACATGTCGTTGTTTCTCTCCATTTCACCTTTGATATGATATCTAATTTAGAACCTTAAACCTCTGTAAAGGTATAAGATTTCTTTTTACATCCGTCATGAGGAGGTCCATATTATGATTGATATCAACAACTTATGATTTAAAATACAGAACCATCTCTCCTACTATATCTTAAAGGTCAATCTCAATAAAACCATTAGATATGTTTCTCTTACTTCCTTCTTAAACTAGTTCCTAGATCACTAGAAATGTCCATAAAATACACCAAAGAAAAATTCTGTGATTCCAATATGATCTATAAACTATTGATTTGAACCCAAAGTGAATATATGGGGTTAAATGTGCATGCGATGTGTAAATTTATATGTAATATGATCAACCCATTGTATTTATTCGTGAAACATTATTGCAGAGACCAAGGTTATGCTTTAGGGATCCAACAAAGGTATCCATTGTAGTTTAGTTGTGCCAACATTTTCAATCCTCCACAAGGGAAGAATGTCTCACCCAAAGCATTATCAGGAATTAGGTGTATTGTTGTGGTTTTATAAGGTGAATCCATACATTTTACTGATTACATATAAAGAAACAACCACTAAAATAGTACAAAATGAATCAAAGAGAAGTTACACATATGATCGAACAAAAGAATAATTTTTTTTTAATTGATACATAATAAGACATAAGCACATGAATTGCATAGAAAACCTCTCTACATAATATCTCATTTTTATTATTATCAGGCCAAGCATGTATTGTAATCATAGATTTATTGCAATACAATTAAATATTACAAATATCACTATTCCAAATGTTCTATTGAAAAATAAGGGAACATGTGATTATGGTATGAGTATAAACTTCAGATGTATGATAAACATTTTCTCATATTATCCCCCTGGTGTGACTAACCTTACAACTTATTATATAGCTTTGGCCCATTTGTCGTATCAAGAACTATGCTCCTTTGATGTGATCATACATAGCTCCTGCAACTTGATACAATTAGATTTTGTTGTTATTTAACCTAATCCTTTCTAACTTGTGCTTGCTTGATGCTCTCAATCCTTCTTTCAGGATTGCTTGAAAATTTCAAAGATAATCTATTGGTCCATTTACCCTTTTCTTTATTTCCTCTTTCTTCTTTACATTATGGATTTTAGATCACTTTATTTACTCTTTTCCGCCTCTCCTTGTCTCTTTTTTGTGACTTATTTCTGCTCAAAACTATCTAAAAAAATGAAGCATGCAATAGACCCTCGACACAACCTTTTGACTTGGCCATGAGTCAATATTTCACTTGTGCATATGATTCTCCTTAAATGAAGGATTGAACTTTACAATGTTGCTGAAGGATCTATTATAAAAGATTGGAGGACTTGTGGCCTATATATTGAGGCCTAGTAAGTCCATGATTTTCATCTTCTGACTGAAGATCATCAAGATCTTCTGATTACAGAGAGAACTAGATAGCTTGAGAACTATTTATTTTTGTATGTTGAAGAGGATTTCTACTTGATTGATAATACATGGTTGGGGCTTTATGTTGGTGCTTTCCCCAGGATATATCTTGTGTTATGTGTGATTATTTCTCTTGATTAGTTATGCATGCTTCTACTTGATGTTGCTCATGAATTTGATTATGCTTCCGCTTAATGTTTTGTAGAAGTAGAACAAGTATTCTGCTTTAGGACATTGCATATATCAGTTTCTTCTACAGGTGGAATTTCTACATGGTATCAAGCAATAATAGTATACTGAGAGGAGATTTCAAAGTTTTGAGTTTTTGGCTAAGAGTTTGTAGAGCAGATCTAAAAATTTATGTACAAAATTTTTAGAAACAAGTAGCTAATTTAGATTCCTTGTGGAAAAATAAGCAAAAAAAAAAAAAAATCAGCCGAATCGAAGTTCAGATGAGGGAGATATCACTGATTTAAAATCAGCTCTTTTTCTAGAAAATTTTGTGATGATGGGAAAGTGGAAATAGATTGGTGTGCTAGCGAAGAACCTGTATGCAATTGAGGTACAAGATGCATGCAAAGCCTTGAGGAGTAAGGCAAAGGTTAGAGACTTGGTGGTTGAAAGGGAGGGTATATTACCTCTCAACATGCAGAGCTAGAAGAAGTCTCAGACGATTGTGGAGGAGCCACGATTAGTGTAGTAGCTTCAGGAGGTTGTGGAGGAGCCACAATAGCGGAAGCTGAGTGGAGATCAAGTAGAGACATCTACTCATGCAAAGACCTCTAGTAGAGGGATACTTCGAACCAGGTGGGTTGAGGGATCACATGCAGCCATACATCTAGGTAGGATGTGGGGCGATGTAGAGTGATCATCCCAAGGGAGAGGGGCAGGATCCTTGAGGTACCCAACCTCTTGGATGAGACCTTTCTATAGGAGCCCCAATGTGGAGTAGTAGGAACTGACTGATTGGGTAGAGAAAGATGCAGATGGAGTGGAAAAGAGGGCAATAGTGTAGGGAATCCCAGGACACCTCATAGCTAGCAAGCTGCGGAAATGTGAGAGGCACAAGTGCTTTGCACAGTGCTAGGTGGCACACGGAGGTGCGAAATGGTGTGAGATGCATGGAGATGTTAAAGTAGCGCAGATGTCAAAGAGGGAGCACTTGCCAGCAACAGGTAGAGCTTTAGCATCAGAATATGTTCCTGGCCCAACAGACTGGACAGTTGGGAGTGTTTTTGTTCCAAGCGTTGTTGGAGCAAGTGGACCCGGTAGATGTGTTGCATGTAGAACATTCCATAGTTACAGGATCGAGTTCGAGAGGAATCCTTTCTTGTTGAGAGGGAATTTTGAAAAATGTGCAACAAGAAATGTTAAATTTAGAATGTCCTAAAAATAGACCTGCTAAAAATAACATGTCTAAAAACAATAGGTTGGCCAGTAAGGTCGTTGGCCACATTGGGTTAGAAGTGAAATTTCTAAAAATAGAAAGTTCTAAAAATAACATTTGTGGGTCCCTTCCTATCTATACCAGTCCCTAGTCTATCTATAGGAAGTAAAATTAATTTTGGTGTTAACAGAAGTTGGAAATATTAATTAATTAATTCAACTGAGTTAATTAGTTAAGGAAATTCGAATTTGAAGTCTTTGTGAGCATGCACCTGAGTTGTCCCAATGATTGAGGAATTTATCCTTAATTTTCTCCACTGATTGAGGGAATAAGTATGAGTTCTATAATGAGAGAATCAATTGACTTAGTTCTAACTAGTCAAGTCCAGTTAGATTATTTTAACAAGTTGTTAAAATAATAAAATATAGTTTGCTAATGCTTGCATGCATGTGACAACTATTATTTTAGATAACTAAGAATTCACTCATGGGTAACTGATACATGTCAGTTTACAAAGAGACCTTGTTGAGACCTTGTTGAGATCAGATGAGGGACATTGTGCTATCATATGCTTGCATATTTCTAGTAAGTATTCCTTGCATGGAGAAGGATGTATTATAGAAGATTGGAGGACTTGTGGCCTATTTATCAAGGCCAAGGTAGTCCATGATTTTCTTCTTCTAATTGAAGATCATCAGGATCTTCTGATTACAGAGAGAATTGGATAGCTTGAGAGCTGCTTATTTTTGTATGTTGAAGAGGATTTCCACTTGATTGATAATACATGGTTGGGGCTTTATGCTGATTCTTTCCCCTGGATATATCTTATCTTATGCGTGATTATTTCTCTTGATTAGTTATGCATGTTTCTACTTGATGTTGCTCATGAATTTGATTATGCTTCTGCTTAATGTTTTGTAGAAGTAGAACAAGTATTATGCTTTAGGACATTGCATATATCAGTTTGTTCTACAGGTGGAATTTCTACATGGTATCATAGCACAGGTGATCAAGTAAGAATACTATACTGAGAGGAGATTTCAAAGTTTTGAGTTTTGGGCTAAGAGTTTGCAGAGCAGATCTAAAAATTTATGTACAAAATTTTTAGAAACAAGTAGAAAATTTAGATTCCTTGTGGAAAAATAACGAAAAAATAAAATAAAATCAGCTGAATCGAAGTTCAGATGAGGGAGATATCACTGATTTAAAATCAGCTCTTTTTTTAGAAAATTTTGTGACGACGGGAAAGTGGAAATAGATTGGTGTGCTAGCCAAGAACCTGTATGCACTTGAGGTACAAGATGCATGCAAAGCCTTGAGGAGTAAGGCAAAGGCTAGAGACTTGGTGGTTGAGAGGGAGGGTATATTACCTCTCAACATGCAGAGCTAGAAGAAGTCTCAGACGATTGTGGAGGAGCAACGATTAGTGTAGTAGCTTCAGGAGGTTGTGGAGCAGCCATAATAGGGGAAGCTGAGTGGAGATCAAGTAGAGACATCTACTCATGCAAAGACCTCTAGTAGAGGGATACCTTGAACCAGGTGGGTTGAGGGATCACATGCAGCCATACATCTAGGTAGGAGGTGGGGTGATGTAGAGTGATCGTCCCAAGGAAGAGGGGTAGGATCCTTGAGGTACCCAACCTCTTGGATGAGACCTTGCTATAGGAGCCCCAATGTGGAGTAGTAGGAACTGACTGATTGGGTAGAGAAAGATGCGGATGGAGTGGCAAAGAGGGCAATAGTGTAGGGAATCACAGGACAACTCATAGCTAGCAAGCTGCGGAAATGTGAGAGGCACAAGTGTTTTGCACAGTGCTAGGTGGCACACAGAGGTGCACAATGGTGTGAGATGCATGGAGATGTTAAAGTAGCGCAGATATCAAAGAGGGAGCACTTGCCAGCAATAGGTAGAGCTTTAGCATCAGAATATGTTCCTAGCCAAACAGACTGGTCAGTTGGGAGTGTTTTTTTTCCAAGCGTTGTTGGAGCAAGTGGACGGGGTAGATGTGTTGCATGTAGAACTTTCCATAGTTAGTATAGATAGGAAGGGACCCAGAAATGCTATTTTTAGAACTTTCTATTTTTACAAATTTCACCTCTGACCCAATGTGGCCAATGACCTTACTGGCCAAACTATTATTTTTAGACATGTTACTTTTAGCAGGTCTATTTTTAGGATCGAGTTCGAGAGGAAGCCTTTCTTATTGAGAGGGAGTTTTGAAAAATGTGCAACAAGAAATGTTAAATTTAAAATGTCCTAAAAATAAACCTGCTAAAAATAACATGTCTAAAAATAATAGTTTGGCCAGTAAGGTCATTGGCCACATTGGGTCAGAGGTGAAATTTCTAAAAATAGAAAGTTCTAAAAATAGCATTTTTGGGTCCTTTCCTATCTATACCGGTCCCTAGTCTATCTATAGGAAGTAAAATTAATTTTGGTGTTAACAGAAGTTGGAAATATTAATTAATTAATTCAACTGAGTTAATTAGTTAAGGAAATTCGAATTTGAAGTCTTTGTGAGCATGCACGTGAGTTGTCCCAATGATTGAGGAATTTATCCTTAATTTCCTCCACTGATTGAGGGAATAAGTATGAGTTCTATAATGAGAGAATCAATTGACTTAGTTCTAACTAGTCAAGTCCAGTTAGATTATTTTAACAAGTTGTTAAAATAACAGAATATAGTTTGCTAATGCTTGCATGCATGTGACAACTATTATTTTAGATAACTAAGAATTCACTCATGGGTAACTGATACATATCACTTTAGAAAGAGACCCTGTTGAGATCAGATGAGGGACATTGTGCTATCAGATGCTTGGATATTTCTAGTAAGTATTCCTTGCATGGAGAAGGATGTATTATAGAAGATTGGAGGACTTGTGGCCTATATATTAAGGCCGAGGTAGTCCATGATTTTCATATTCTAATTGAAGATCATCAAGATCTTCTGATTACGGAGAGAATTGGATAGCTTGAGAGCTGATTATTTTTGTATGTTGAAGAGGATTTCCACTTGATTGATAATACATGGTTGGGGCTTTATGCTGATGCTTTCCCCTGGATATATCTTATGTTATGCATGATTATTTCTCTTGATTAGTTATGCATGTTTCTACTTGATGTTGCTCATGAATTTGATTATGCTTCCGCTTAATGTTTTGTAGAAGTAGAACAAGTATTATGCTTTAGGACATTGCATATATCAGTTTGTTCTACAGGTGGAATTTCTACATGGTATCATAGCACAGGTGATCAAGCAAGAATAGTATACTGAGAGGAGATTTCAAAGTTTTGAGTTTTGGGCTAAGAGTTTGCAGAGCAGATCTAAAAATTTATGTACAAAATTTTTAGAAACAAGTAGAAAATTTAGATTCCTTGTGGAAAAATAAGCAAAAAAAAAAAAGAATCAGTCGAATCGAAGTTCAGATGAGGGAGATATCGCTGATTTAAAATCATCTCTTTTTTTAGAAAATTTTGTGATGACCGGAAAGTGGAAATAGATTGGTGTGGTAGCCAAGAACCTGTATGCACTTGAGGTACAAGATGCATGCAAAGCCTTGAGGAGTAAGGCAAAGGTTATAGACTTGGTGGTTGAGAGGGAGGGTATATTACCTCTCAACATGCAGAGCTAGAAGAAGTCTCAGATGATTGTGGAGGAGCCACGATTAGTGTAGTAGCTTCAGGAGGTTGTGGAGCAGCCACAATAGGGGAAGCTGAGTGGAGATCAAGTAGAGACATCTACTCATGCAAAGACCTCTAGTAGAGGAATACCTTGAACCAGGTGGGTTGAGGGATCACATGTAGCCATACATCTAGGTAGGAGGTGGGGTGATGTAGAGTGATCGTCCCAAGGAAGAGGGGCAGGATCCTTGAGGTACCCAACCTCTTGGATGAGACCTTGCTACAGGAGCCCCAATGTGGAGTAGTAGGAACTGACTGATTGGGTAGAGAAAGATGTGGATGGAGCAGCAAAGAGGGCAATAGTACAGGGAATCCCAGGACAACTCATAACTAGCAAGCTGCGGCAATGTGAGAGGCACAATTTTTTTGCACAGTCCTAGGTGGCACACAGAGGTGCGCAATGGTGTGAGATGCATGGAGATGTTAAAGTAGCGCAGATGTCAAAGAGGGAGCAGTTGCCAGAAGCAGGTAGAGCTTTAGCATTAGAATATGTTCCTAACCCAACAGACTGGTCAGTTGGGAGTGTTTTTGTTCCAAGCGTTGTTGGAGCTAGTGGACCGGGTAGATGTGTTGCATGTAGAACATTCCATAGTTACAGGATCGAGTTCGATAGGAAGCCTTTCTTGTTGAGAGGGAGTTTTGAAAAATGTGCAACAAGAAATGTTAAATTTAGAATGTCCTAAAAATAGACCTGCTAAAAATAACATGTCTAAAAATAATAATTTGGCCATTAAGGTTATTGGCCACATTGGGTCAGAGGTGAAACTGCTAAAAATAGAAAGTTCTAAAAATAGCATTTCTGGGTCCCTTCCTATTTATACCGGTCCCAAGTCTATCTATAGGAAGTAAAATTAATTTTGGTGTTAAAAACAGTTGGGAATATTAATTAATTAATTCAACTCTGTTAATTAGTTAAGGAAATTCGAACTTGAAGTCTTTGTTAGCATGCACGTGAGTTGTCCCACTGATTGAGGAATTTATCCTTAATTTCCTCCACTGATTGAGGGAGTAAGTATGAGTTCTATAATGAGAGAATCAATTGACTTGGTTCTAACTAGTCAAGTCCAGTTAGATTATTTTAACAAGTTGTTAAAATAATAAAATATAGTTTTCTAATGCTTGCATGCATGTGACAACTATTATTTTAGATAACTAAGAATTCACTCATGGGTAACTAATACATGTCAGTTTAGATAGAGACCCTGTTGAGATCAGATGAGGGAAATTGTGCTATCAGATGCTTGGATATTTCTAGTAAGATTCCTTGCATGGAGAAGGATGTATTATAGAAGATTGTAGGACTTGTGGCCTATACATTAAGGCCAAGGTAGTCCATGATTTTCATCTTCTAATTGAAGATCATCAGGATCTTCTGATTACAGAGAGAATTGGATAGCTTGAGAGCTGATTCTTTTTGTATGTTGAAGAGGATTTCCACTTGATTGATAATACATGGTTGGGGCTTTATGATGATGCTTTCCCTTGGATATATCTTATGTTATGCGTGATTATTTCTCTTGATGAGTGATGCATGTTTCTACTTGATGTTGCTCATGAATTCAATTATGCTGCCGCTTAATGTTTTGTAGAAGTAGAAAAAGTATTATGCTTTAGGACATTACATATATTGGTTTGTTCTATAGGTGAAATTTCTACAGTTCCGTCAAGTTTATAGATCTGTTCGAATCAAGGCAAACTGATAACTTCTTTATGGAAAAAATTATGTGAAAGATAATATAACAAAGTTCAAGTGTCATCGTCTACATCCTTAAGGAAGATATAATAATGGTTATGGTGAATCTAAAACTAGAATAGTAAGCATGGTTAACAAGAATGGATTATGCAACTCTCATAATCTGGGTTGATTCCATTAGTTGGTATAGCAAGTACCAAAGGTTTTTCATCCAAACAAGCATTAGTGGAATCAAAACGACTGTTCCAAGGGTCAAAAGTGTGAGTTGATGATTTTGTATTTAAGGGGTCATGGATAACGTGACCATTAGGAGCATGGAATTTGTACATGGTGAAACCAAGAGTCAAGTAACAATAAAAAAATAGCCTCCCCTTTTATAAACTTACTCAAAATCTTGGAAAGAATCATTAAGTAGATACTTACATAAGTTGAGTTGAATACCCTGAACATAGAATTCAACAATAGATATAGTGTAAAGAGTACTTTATTCTTTTGTATAGTGATTAATGATCTTCCTTGCAATGAGATGGCAGGAGAACTTAATCTGATCATTATTGATAGGATTAATAGTAGGTCCTCATCCTCATCACTTCGTGCCAAACATCTAATGTAGGTTAGTAGGAACCATATTCTTACTATGTTTATATACTCCTTGGAATGTAGTATAGAGATATTTACTTTCCATCGATAATATTGTAAAATTATCGATCTCATTGAAATGGATAGGATACTCCTTATCCAAGAAAGGCAAACCGTTTTGAAACATGTTTATTAAACACTTTGTACATTGTGAAACTTATGCCATAGTCAAGGGCAAGGTGGCTCTTCTAGAGACTTGAATGAAGTTTTTATATGTGGGAAAAAACCACCAGACATTGTCAAGGTGAAATCCATATACACCTTACGCTTCAAGGTTGGAAACATGTCACCATTAGTGATGTCATGATCAACCAATATATCCTTTTCATATTTTTCACAGAGGTCTTCAAGAGTATGGACATGAGGATCAAATAACTCATAGAAGTGGAGAAATTGAGGCCACAATCCATATTGAGGCTCTCGTAGTAATATACATGGTGAATAGGAGAATGATGAGAGAAATGGGAAACTACAAACTTAGGCTTAGATGCCAGGGAAAAGAATCAAACAATAACTCATTGGGAAATGAATGAAATATAGATAATGCTTGATACTTATAGAAATTTATATCAAATCCTAAAAATTTGTTTCACATTTTTGCATTGAATGAGGTAGGTGAGGAAAGGATTCATAAAATAAAGCCCAATTCCAAAAATTGATTATGATAGAGACCCATATCTCAATATGACATATCAATGATGAGGAAACTAGATGCTACTCACCCGAAAAGGAGATACTGTGATGCGAAGAAACCAAAACGTGGTTTCCAACTCAATATATTTAACCAATATAGTAGGGATGAATTGACATATTGGATACATAATTAAATGACATATATTCTTCCTCTTGAACCACAATTAGTTTGCGTATAATGTAACATGAAAATAAGAAATAAGAAACACAACTAAAAGAAACTAATAATAAACCACCAATACTAAAAATACTAATTGAATCCTAACCTAAAATCTAACCGAAGCTCCCAAACAGAGAGAAATAAAAGTATATGAGTTAAGAACCATTGCAAGGCTTCAAGTGAGCACAATTCATCCAACCAATCCAAAGAATACCATTGATTTGTGCAAGTTGAATAGCTCTTAAGCATACAATCTTTGTGATTACCAATGATCATAACCAATGAATTTAGGGCATCCTTGTATGTTTTAGATACGTTGTGTCATAGAGAAGGACTTGATCTCCAACAAAAAAGGACTTCTACTTAATGGGATGACCATGGCATGCCTTCTACCCCTAATTTTCAGCACTTTGATAAAATTATTCTAGAAACTTGTGTTCATCCAATTCCCATAACTCCTAGGGTTGTTCCATAGCTCAATTATCATCTATCATATTGGTATCTTGTGCAATGTATAAGTTGGGAATAAGGAGTTATGTAGGTGTTAGGTTCCTATACCAATAGGTTTCATGTTTCATGATTGACAATGGAAGGGCTAAATATGTTCATCATTGTAGGTTGCAAAGGTTCCATATTTTGTGTACCTGCTATGAAAATAAAAAAATGAAAAGAGGGTATGCCTTAAAAGAATAATCAAAAGGCAAGAAAATCAAATGGTCAA